>JADRCH010000097.1:4437896-4560533 GCA_019843965.1 Rhynchomys soricoides | reverse complement strand
CATTCATACATTCATACATACATGCATTCATACATTCATACATACATACATTCATACGTGTATACATACATACATTCATACATACATACATTCATACATACATACATACATTCATACATACATATATACATTCATACATACATACATTCATACATACATACATACATTCTTACATGCATACATACATACATACATAGTGCTCCAGTAATGAAACCTCCATTCCTCTAAATATCAAACTTCTTCTAAGAGTTGTATTCCATTCTGTCACTTAGGTCAATGGCTATTTTTCATTCTCTAATTCTTTAAAAATTAATTTTAATTATGTGTCTGTATATGAGCATGCACACATTTGTGTAAGTGCTCACAGAGGCCATAAAAGGGCATCGGACGCCCTTGAGTTGGAGTTACAGGTGCCCAATGCGGGTTCAGGTCCTCTGGAAGAGTATCTCGTGTTCCTAACCACTGAGCCATCTCTTCTGCCCATTCTTCTACCGCTTGCCAACTCAAAGTGGAAAGTTCTCTGTTCTTGTTTCTCCATGGATTGACTTGGAGTTTTAAAAATCCCCATTACTTCAGTTCTTGTTTTTAGGTAGATTAATGCCAGTTTGTTGTATATAATTATGTTCAATGACTTAGCAGTTGAGATCAAGATTTATTTAAAAATCTTCAAAAAAAAAAAAAAGACTTTGGTTGTCTTATATAACTCAACAGACTGAAAAAAATCTATAAATGTCTGCTGGGAGTCGTTCAGGAATTACACTTCCTGTTGACAGTGTAAGATGCAGGCTCAATATATGACTCAGCTCGCAGTCAATGGAGCTTTATGCTTCAAGGAAGGGGCAAGTCTCATACCAATTTAGGATCTGCCATTAAACTTAGCCTGACTCTTTGTCCAAAAAGAAGTATAGCTCTGTACAGGCAAGGCCTGAATCCTTGGGATCTTTCCCTACTTCCTGGGGGCCTGAATTAACAAGATTTGCTCTAAGAAAAGCAGTCTGATGCAGGCATGTCCTCAAATCAAGGGGTGGGGGGTACTGTGGGTGGACAATAGGGAGAAGTCCATGGTAGAGTGAGCCTAAGGAAAAGTGAGGAGAACCAGGCGTGAACTGTGAGGAAGGGGGAGGTTTATATTCTTGGACTGTGGTCACTCTTTTACAGTCATTTACAACAAAGTTTTCACTCATACTTAAGAATAGAGCACTAACAGGAGCCAGTAAAGTACCTACTGCTCTTTCAGAAGACCTGAGTTCACACCAAACAGTTCACGGTCACCTGTAGCCCCAGCTGATGCTGATTCCAGACTTCCAAAGGCATGTGCGCGCGCGCACACACACACACACAAATAAGTACATAATAAATTGGGACTGGGCACAACAGCAGATGACTTTAATTCCAGCACTCAAGAGGCAGAGGGCGGTGGACCTCTAAGAGTCCAAGGCCAGACTGATCTACATAGCAAGTTCCAGACCATCCAATGGTACATAGGTAGCCCCTGTCCCAAATAAAATAAAATAAATCTTTAAAATGAAAAAGAACAAAACATTGAAAAAAGAAGCTCTGAAGACACACAGAGCTTGAGGAGAAGCCTTAAGAAATTCCACTCCTGATTTCCTTTCATGTGTTTTTCAAATGTTTTGCCATCAAGGTACAATAAACATATGAAAAATGGTCACTCTCACTGACCATCAGGATAATGCAAACAAAACCTCCACTGGATCCCATGTCCTGCCAGTCAGAATGTCAAACGAAAACCAATATCTGCAAATGCCAACCAGGATATGGGCAAAGGAAAAGCCTCATACACCCTGAGGGGTGTGTGTGTGTGTGTACACTAGCCCTGCCAGTATGGAAATCAGTATGGAGCTTCTCCAAAGAACTAGATATTCTGGATTCTAAAAATTTCCCTGGATATGCCAAGCAGTGGGCCTGGGCTACAGAACTAGGCCAGTGCCCTTCACTCTTCACATTCTGGAATGTCATCTTGGATGTTTCTTGAGGATTCTTTCTTCCTTCTGGGCTTTTCATTCTGTATTTTATTTGCGTGCTGGACTTAGTGCTCAGATCTACTTTTCTCGGGTTTTTAGCCTTATATCCTATCTTTTTGGCCCTGTATTTCATATTATGTGATATTTTTACCCTTTCTAGGGTGCTTTTACATTGCTACTGTTGCCATACTTTGAATATTATATTTATTTATTTTCAAGACAGGGTCTTGCTAGATAGCTCTGGCTGTCTTGGAACTCACTATATAGACTAGACTAGCCTAGAACTCACAGAGATTCTCCTGCCTCTGCCTCACAAGTGCTGGAATTAAAGGTGTGAGCCACTACACTACACCTGGTTTCTTATTTATTATTTATTTATTTATTTATTTTGGTTTTTCGAGACAGAGTTTCTCTGTATAGCCCTGGCTGTCATGGAACTCACTCTGTAGACCAGGCTGTCCTGGAACTCAGAAATCCGCCTGCCTCTGCCTCCCAAGTGCTGGGATTAAAGGGGTGCGCCACCACTGCCCGGCTCCCTTTTTATTTTTTAAGGCAGAACCTCATGTATAGCTCAGACTGGCCTCACACTTACCAAGAACAGATTAACCTTTGACCCTTCTGTTTCTCAGGCAGACCCATATGCCTATGACCCAAGCACTGTTCCTAAGTGCTTGGGTCATAGGCATATTTCAAACAGTTAAGAGTCTCTTTGTTCTCCGAATACTCAATTATAAACACTATTTTCCTCCTCCCCTGGGTAAAAGCCTTCTTTTGCAGGAGTTTTGATGATTAAAAAACACATTTTCTTGTCAGGACAGCCTGTTTCCTCAGAGTCAGCTTCATTTGTTTGATTAGATCTCCTCAAGTTTTCATCAGATGCATGGTGGTGAACTTTGGCCTGTGTTTATACCCAAGATCAGGAAGAGCTACAGAGCTGGTACAAAATCCTGACAGCATGCAGTGGGACATGTCCACTGTGAGTTCCTCTAGACCTAGCAGAAGAAACCACACAGTAAAATGTCTATGTCAGAATTTAAGGTCTTTGTCTTGGGCTGTCTGGATGCACAGAGAATCTTCTAGTCTCTTGGACAGTTCAAGCCTGGCTGACAGTAGGCTGGGAGCTGAGAAGAAGCAAAGAGCCTGTGGCTTCAACATGGGAACATCATCATAGTTCCGTTTTTAGTCTGCTTTCTCCTTCTCTGTGTCTCCTAGCACACACATCCAAGTTTTTCTTCTCCAAAGATCATATCTCTGTATTCTGAGAAGCAGTTAATGTGCTGCTAATGGTAGGGATGGGGGTGATGGTGGATTACTGGCTCCGTGCACTGGGGAAAGTCACCTGGGGATCTGAGAGGCTAAAAGGACCCTCCCTCCTGTTTATCTTTATCTCAACCTTTGCTTCTGCTTCACTGTCAGAGGTGCGGGTGCTGTAAGCACTGAGCTTGGGGCTTTTCAGGAGAATTCAGGTTGCATGGGAGCACGGACCCACCATCACTGAGTACAGAGCCCAGGCCCTTACAGAGACAAAGGTTCTTTGACTGAACTATGTATCAGCCCCCACGTGTATTTGCTATCTGGGGTTCAGAACTAATAAAGATTCTTTGCTTAGCCAAACTATAGCTACCTTCCTAAATCTTCTCTGGGAACCATTTATATCCTGCTTGTGAAATTTTGCCTTAGTATAAAATCTTGCTGGGTGGGTGAGAGGGCTCAGTGTGCCTAGCATACAGATGCTTGGGTCCCACAAGGTTGGACAACTTGATTTCTGCAAGTTATTCTCTGACCTCCACACCCAGGTCAGGGCACGTGACTGCATACACATGAAAGTAAAATTTGAAGAAAAAAAAAAATTTAAATGAATCTTGCTGAGCCAGCCTTGCAGGAAGCCCTCATCCAACGTATCTGATCAACCGGATACCTGATTGGGCCCTTCATTCTCCTCCTCTGTCTCCTAGGTGATGTTTGACTAGATTAGCTTATCTTCAACAGCCCTCATAGGTCAGCACAGTCGACTCGGAGTTATCCCTCTCAGTAATTTTCCATCCACAAACCCAGCCCTGCTCCCTGACTACAGATTGCCTGTTCTGGATCTGGAGTTAAGCCAAATGTTTCTCTACCTGAGAGGCTGAGATAAGAGGACTGCCAGTTTGATGTCAGATTAGGCTATGTGGTGAAACAGAGAGAGACAGAGACAGAGATAGACAGACAGACAGAGACAGACAGACATCATTCATTCCAGTGCTCCCTGAACCAACCACGGTGGCCCTGCACAAAGTCATACTTTTTGGTGAACACCATTGAAGAATTTTTTCTTTCTTTCTTTTTTTTAAAAATTTATGTGTGTGAATATGTGTTCAGGTGTCCTCAGAGGCCAGAAGCATCCCCTGGAGCAGGAGTTACAGGTCATTATGAGCCACCATGTGGATGTTGAGAACTGTGCTTAGGTCCTCTGGAAGAGCAGCAAGTGCTCTCAACCACTGTGTCATCTCTTCATGTTTTTCTTAAGTCAGTTTCAGCTTAGGACCTCCAGGATGCTGCTCACTCACAGGCCTATGCTTACCTCTCTATCCCATTAACAGGACCCAATGAGCTCCTGCTCTAGGAATCCTACACACTTCTTATTGATAACTTCCTCCATGTACTGTTAGAGACAAAGCCAATGTCTCAGAGCCCTTTAGACGGCTGGGGTGGTGAAGAGCCTGGAGAGCATCAGGTTTCATTGTACTATTTAAAGTCAGGAGTTGGCAGTTCCATGGGGTTAATTGCTTTGTTCAAAGTCACTGGTGACCTAGCAGCAGAGCTAACAATAGAACTCAGGCCTTCCATCCCTGCTCATGAGCCGCTGCCCAGCACCACCTGCTGTGCGGGCAGCCTGCCAGGCTTCAAAGATCCTTATTATGGTTCGTAAACTACCCTGTGGCTTAAGCGGGGTTCACTCTTTTGTGGTTATTATTATGCGTGATATTAAATACCCAGCATACGCAATTACACCTTGAGTTTCAAACAGAGAAAGTCTTTGAGGATTAATGGAAAGAGAAAGTTACTATGCATTTAGGAAGTCTAGTGATAGGCTGGCTGGTCTCTACGTTTAGAGAGGGGCCTGGGGGTGAAGCTCAGTGGTAGCTTCCCAGAATTGCAAAGATGAGAATGCAAAAGGGTGGGGGAGGTGGGGAGAGGGAGAGGGAAGAAGGGAGGGAGGGAGGAGGGAGAGAGGTATGAAAAGGGGAGAGAGGGAAGGGAGGGGAGGGAGGGAAGGAGGAAGGAATGATGGGAGGGAGGGAGGCATCGAGGGGGGAGAGATAACACAGAAAAGGGGCAGACAATGCCAAGATGTCCAATCCTTCCATGGATCTTAGCCCAGTAACCCACTCCTCATAGCAGATAGTTCAGATCATAAACGTTTCCCGAATGCTCATGTATAAAATGATGTGTACTCACTGGTACTTTCAGGAGGTAGGTGTTGATGCTTTAGAGGTTAGGCCTAGTGACAGGTCTTCCTGTCATTAGAGGGATGCCCTTGAGAGGGACAATGGGATCCCAGCCCCACCTCTTTTGTTCCTACCTATTAGAAGATTTTGCTCCATCTTGTGTTTCTACCTTGACCTACTGCTTTGCCACAGGTCCCATGGGGCAATGGGGCCTAAAGACCATGGACTGAAGCCCTCCAAAACCATGAGTCAGAATAAACCTTCTTTCCATTAAGTTGATGATCTCAGGAAAGCTGATTACAGGATCTATGTTAAGCTAATCAACACTACCCAAGTCAGCGCAATGACCACATCAAGAACAAGTCCAACCAGGCAGGGTCTGAGGAGAAGTATCTTTTCTTCCTTAGGAACAAGGAAAGCCACTAGCCAGGAGTCTCCGGCAGTCATCTTGGAATTTCAAGGTGAGAGGTCTGCCATGACTGGAACCAGCAATGTGGAAGTCAAACGGAGAAACTGAGAAACTGAATCTTGCTCCCACAATGGCAGCAGCTGAACAGTCCTGAACAGGCTTGAAGTCTGGATTGTTCACTCACACCAGGGATTACACTCCACTATTGCCCAAATCAGTCTAAATGTCCTTTAATTTAAAAGACTATAGGAGCCGAAGAGATGGCTCAGCAGGTAAAATTATGTACTGCTGGAGCAGAGGACCTGAGTTCAGTTCTTGTACTTATGTTGGCTGGCAAGCAACAACCTGAGACTCTAGCTCTAGGGGATCAGACACCCTCTTCTGCCCTCTGGATACACGTACTCATGTACATAAACACACCAACACAATTTAAAAAATAAAATAAATCATTGAAAAAGAAAATCTATCAACCTGGTCTTTTTGGCATTTCTGTGTGCGTGAATGACCTTTTCCGGAGTCGGTGTGAGATGTCTACAGTCTACTGGAGGAGGAGCGTGGCTTTAAGACTTGAAAGTGTTCCCAGAGGAAAAGGCTCTAAGCTCAGCCTTTCACTGGAATGGAGACAGGAGACAAAGGAAGGATTGAGCAGTAGGAGTGAGAGCAAGCAGGGCGAGCTGATTCTTGAATTGCCACTTAACCTTCAGGCAGAAATCCAATAAGGCCTCAAGATAGACCTCTCGGAAGGTCCAAAGCAGAGGGACGTGGATTCTACCTGGTGTTTGGAAATACAGGGAAAGGGAGCCTCAGTGGTGGCCTGCACCCAAGAGATAGCTGCAACCAAAGGAAAGAACAGTATGACTCAACTGAGTAGAGGCTAACACTCCCGATCCTTGTCAGGGTATGGCAGTGTTCTAGAACTTACTGTGTATACCACGGGGTATACAGGAAGCAGCTGATGTTGCCAGGTGGTTTGGCCAAAGGGTTGTCATGGTGGCAGCAAGGTGACCTTACAGTCAAAAGCTGCAGGTGGATGATCTAGCCTGGAAATCCTCTGGGAGTGTGAGCTGGAGACTAACTCTGAAGATTTCAGGATGGATGAGAACACGAATTTGTTTTTAAAAAAGAAAGCAAGCAAGCCAGAGGGAGCAAACACTGTTTGCTTCAGCTCCTGCCCTGATGTCCCTCACTGATGGTCTGTGACTTGGAAGGGTAAGATGAAATAACCCATTTCTTCCCGCAAGTTGCTTCTGGTCATGGTGTTTATCACAGCAACAAAGCAAACTAGACTGCCCCTTTTATTTCTTTTGTGTATGCACCCAGAAACTGAATTTTTGGAATTTATATGATAATCTCATTGTGATAGTTTATTTTTAATATTTTAAAGTTTCATGTGTCTGGGTGTTCTTCCTGCACGCATGTTCATGCACCACATGCATGCAGTGCCTACAGAGGTCAGAAGAAGGTATTGGATCCTCTGAAACTGGAGTACAGACAGTTGAGACAGGCCACGTGAGTACTGGGAATTGAACCTAGATCCTTTGAAAGAGCAGCTAATGCTGTTAACCACTGAGCCATCTTTCCAGCTCCCCATTTGTTATGTTTTTAAGGACCCAGGACAGTGTTCCCTCCTTTGTGGCTCCTTGTAACATTCCTCTCTGTGCCCAAGGGTTGCGGTTTCTCCATTTCCTTGTCAACACTTGCTGTTTTGTAACAACAGCAATGATACAAACCTTCCAGCTTGGAGATGTTCCTCAATGATGGATCATTTGCTGGCCTAGCATCCTTGAGGTCTTGGATTCAATCCCCAACACTGGAAAAATAATGTAACCACAGCAACCACCTGACAGGTAAGAAGCGGAATCTCACTGCAGGTCTCATTTGTGTTTAGTGATCAGAGAGGCTGAGTGTCTTTTCATGTGGTTGCAGCCACTTTGTTACATTCTTCAGGAAAATATCTGTTCCTTGGTCGTTTTGTTGTTGGAAGAGAATTGCAGAAACTCTTGCTGGATATCAAATAGATTTGTGAATACTTCCTCCTATTTCATGGACTTCCTTTTTCTCCTGCTAATATTGTCTTATTGAAGATTCTAATTTATAAGTACTGTGTGTGATGTATATGTGGCTATGTATTCATGCCACAGTGGGGTCGTAGAGGTCAGAGGGCCGCTATGAAGCTTTGCTGCTTTCCTTCCAGTGTCAGGCCTGTGCAGCAAGGGCTTTGACCTGCTGCACCATCACCCCAACCCGCTCTCAGCACTTGAGGCACACAAGACATTTAATTTTAATAAAGCCCCACTGATCTATTTCTCTTATGTCGCTTGTGCTTTCTTGGACTACATCCAAGGAACTGCTGCCAAATCCAGTATGGTGAATTCTTCTCCCTGTTTTCTTCTAATGGTTTTATACTTTCTCAGCTGTTACACTTAGAGCTTTGATTCCTTGAGGTAATTTTTGGATGCAGTGTAAAGTCAGAGTCCAATTTTATTATTTATTTATTTATATTTGTTGACAGGACTGTTCTTTCCCCATCAACCACCCTTGGCACTCTTTTTGAAATTTACTTAACTAAATGTGTGAGGGTTTATTTCTCTGCTCTATATTCTTTCCCATTGGTCTATGTGGTCTTTATGCCAGCTCTGAGGTGTTTTGATTATTATAGCTCCATAGCAAATGTGAAACTAGGATGTAGGAAGATTCCAACTATGACTTCAAGAATGTTTGCTTTATTTGTTTTGGTTTTGAGAGTGTGGACTATAACCAGGCTGGTTTTGAACTCACAGAGTTGCTGAGCATAGCCTTGAAAGTGTCTTCCTGCTTCCATCATCCGTGTGGAGAGTGTGGTGTCACCCCCAGTTTTCAAGATCGCTCTGTCATATATTTTTATGCAAATTTTAGGGTGGATCATTCTACTTCTGCAAAAATGTTTTTGGAATTTTGAAAAGACTTGTATGAAAGATGTAGTTCACATTAGGTTGGAGGGACATCTTAACATTATCATTTATTATCTTATATATATCATTTGTAAAATAATAAATATACAATCAAATATATAATAGTATTATATGTATTAGCAATAGTATTATATATATTAGTGTCTTTCCATTTATTCTGACTTGTGATTTATTTCAATAAGTAATGCTGTATGGTTTTCAGATTTCATGTCTTTTGTATCTGTAAGTTTAATCCTAATTGTAAACCAGAGTTCATCCTTCCTCTAGTGCTGGATATCAAATTCGGCCTTGCACATGCTAGACAGGTATCAACTGCTGACTTACGTAGGATTGCTTTATTAATTTTGTTTTCTTTTCTTCCTCCAGCACTTCCTTCCTTCCTTTTTTCCTTGCTTGCTTTCTTCTCTTTTAGATTTATTATTTTATTTTATGTGTATGAGTATTTTACCTGCATGCATGTCTGTGTGCCACATGCATCCCTGGGGCCTGCAGAAGTCAGAGCAGGTATCAGATTCCCTAGTACTGGAGTTACGGATGGTTATGAAGCACCGAATGAGTGCTGGGAACCAAACCTGGGACCCCTGCAGGAACAGCCAGTGCCTGTAACTGCCAATCATCTCTCCAGCTGTGATGGTTTGTATATTCTTGGCCCAAGAAGTGGCACTATTAGGAAGTGTGGCCTTGTTGGAGTAGATGTGTCACTATGGGTGTGAGCTTTAATACCCTCATCCTAGCTGACTGGAAGCCAGTCTTCCACTAGCAGCCTTCAGATGAAGATGTAGAACTCTCAGCTTCTCCTGCAGCATGCCTGCCTGGATGCTGCCATGCTCCCGCCTTCATGATAATGGACTGAACCTCTGAACCTGTAAGCCAGCCCCAATTAAATGTTGCCCTTTATAAGACTTGTCTTGGTCATGGTGTCTGTTCACAGCAGTAAAACCCTAAGACACCAGTCCTAATTTTTTTTTTTTCCTGATTATTCATTGTTAGTGTGTAGAATAGCAACATCTTCACATTTAGTTTTAGATCCGGCTCCTTTGTTGATTCCTTATGCTAGTTCCAACATTTCAATTTTCTAAGTATTATTTTATTTATTTACTTCTTGGTGTTGGGGAGATACTCAGGGCTGTACACACATAAAAGTGTGTTGTTTGTAGACAAAACTTTTCCAGTTAGGTCAGAGGTGTGTTGAATAGAAATAACAAAAGCAGGGCTGGAGAGATACCTGGTGAATAAAAGTGATACCCTGGCAGCTAGTGGGCCTGTGTTAATCCCTAGAACCCATGCAATAAGACAGTGGTCTGATGGGGCATACACACTTGTAACTTTAGAACCAGGGAGGATCATTCAGGCTTGCTTGGCAATCAGCCTAGCCAACCACACTGAGTCTGGGCTAATGAGAGACTGTCTCAAAAAACTGGGTACGGCATTGAGGGACAACACCCGAGGTTATCCTCTAAAACACAGACACACAGACACACACACACACACAGACACACACACACACACACACACACACACACACACACACACGGAGGACAAAAGCACCATACATCCTTGTCTTGTTTCTGAGGCCCAAACCTTTCCATCACTGAGTGTGCTATCTGGTGATATGTGTATGTGTAGTCATTTGTTGACTAAAATGTTGCTTTGCAGACTGCAGGCCATTATCATCTTCCTTTCAATAAGGAATCTGCCACCTGGTGATCGGTAGTTTCAGAAAATGTATTGATCAGGGTAGTAAATGGTAATGCAGAAAGGCTTGATTAGTAGAGAACAAGTGTTTGTGTGTACGGTTGTGTCTCCGTTTTGCAATTCATTCGCAGACTAAGGCTGGAACTCCATAGTTAGTTCCTTCTTATTTCAAGGTCTGTGGCTGTGATCCGAGACCCAGAAGCGTGGAAAGCTTCTGAAATGGGGCACATCTGTCTACCTTCCTGCCTGTAATAGAAACCTGGTCTCCCTTCGCCTTTTCCTGTTTTGTCTTGAGACAGGATCTCACAGTGGCGTAGCCAAGAGTGGTTAGGAACTTGAGGTCTTCCTGCCTCAGCTTTCCCAGTTCTGGTAACCCTTTTAGCAGGTTAGGGCAGACCACCCAACTGCTGAACTTTCATAACTGAGTGTGAAGGTGACAATGAGAAGGAAATCAATATTACTAGAGTAGTAAACAGGAGCTTGGGCATCCTAGATCGGAACCATATATTAAACCCAAAAAAGAGGTATCGTTCTTGAGAACTGAAAAAGAGCCAAAATCGATTTTAAACATGTTTTCTGGTTTCTCTTTGTATAGAAACAGTAAGTCTTATTTTTTTCCCCCTTAAAAACGCTGTCTCAGGGGTGAGGGAGTTGGCTCAATCACACAAGCATGAGGATCTGATTTCAGATCCCTGACACGAGTATAAAAGGTTAGGCATGGCGGCAACTTGTGCTTATGATTCCAGAGCTAAAGAGGCTGCGACCGGGTATTCTCTAGGGCTTGCTGACCAGCCAATCTGGTTGAATCAGTGAGCTCCAAGTTCAAAGAGAGACCTCAAAAAACAAGGTGAAGACAGATTGAGGAAGACACCAGATATCAACCTCTGAGCTCTACCTGTATGTACTCATTCATACACAGAACCGTGTACACACACATACACAATAAAATAAAAGGAAAACTTGAAAAGAACATTTCAGCACATTGTGATGCCATTTTCAAAGGAAACACTAATTTGGTTTCCAAAAACAAAATAATAAAAGTGGGCTGTGCACCATTGAGTTGGCGATACGCTGCTGGGCATGACTGAGGCCCTGGATTTGATCCTAAGCACCACATAAATATTATATGGAGATGTGTACATATAATCCTAGCACTAGGGAAGTAAAGGCATAGGAGCAAGAATTCAAAGCCATTCTTGGCTTCCCAGTGAATTTCCACACCTGTCAGAGTGACATGTGACTGTCTATAAATAGACAAACAAACCAATTAATTTGTTAATTAATTAACGTCATATAAACCTTAAGTTTCTTTGACAGGAACCGATAGAGAACATTTTCTTTGTTCTCTCGTCCATAACTGTATTGTTCCTTCTGGTAATAGATTCTTAGTTTTTGTGTGTGTGTGTAGTGTGGCCCCTCTCCAGCAATTTGTCTTCCTAAGACAAATTCAGAATTCGTCAGTGACTAACAACCCTCAGATGTTATTAGAAAATCAATACATTGTTTGTCCTGAAAGAATCGGCTAAAGGATGGTGTAGTTGAAAACTGAATGTGATGGTTAAGTTTTATCCATTTGGTTGTGACCCTAATCTTTAATAGACAAGCCATCTCCCCCACTCCTCAGTGGTCAGTTTTAATTGTGAACTTGACACAACCTAGGATTACCTGAGAAAAGAGTCTTAATGGGGGAGTGTTTAGCTCAAGTTGGACTGTGGGTTTGTCTTGATTCTTTAATTGACGTCGGAAGATCTAGCCGTCAGATGGGTGACACCATTTCTTGTGTTTGGCCCTGGACCATCTAAGAATGGAGAAAGCTGGCTTGATTGTGAATCTGATGTGGCTCGTTGCTCTAGACTCTCGCCTTGATCATGATCGACTCTAACCTGGACTCCTGAGCTAAAACAACTCCCTCCACCAGTCACTTTTGTCAGGGAATTCTATCTCAGCTACAGAATGAAACTAGAACAATAGGAGGGGGATGTAGGAAGAAATAACCACTTAAGAGCAAAGGAAAGGAGACACTGTCTTAATGACAGTGTCCGAAGCCCTGCGAGCTCTGTCAGTACTCACCCATGGAGTTCCCAGTTCTTATACCATGCATTTCTTTCCTTAAAGTCATGTTAGTATGAGTTTTTGACAGTTGCAAAGAAAAGCTCCTGGGATTATGGTACAGGAGAATTCCCTGCATTTCACAGATCAGAATGTCTGAAAAATCCTCATTTCCTATCTCAGTATCTAGTGTCACTTAGGATGACAGCTGTGCTAAATCCTAACATCACTCTCAAAGCCCTCAGGAAGTCTTTACTCCCACAGTCATCTCATTTCAGCCTCTTTCTTTCTTTCTCTTTCCCATTCTTGGCTCTCTTCCTCTCCCCATTTCTTTAAAGAGAAACAAAACCATTGCCAAACCCTGCAGACTGCTGTCAGAGTTCCTTTTGTTTCTCTGTTTCTTACCTAGATCAACAGAGTGAATGCCTGTGTGAACAGCAAATGACCCTTGCTCTTAGAAAGGGTGAAAGATGGGAGATTGCCTGTTACAGTCTCATTTGTATTCAGAACAGGTAGGGGTTTACTTGGACATTAATTCTATTTGCAAATAACTATGCCTGGGGGATCCCTTTGGGTAACTCTTGCTGTGAGATTGTGAGATTGCCTTGGGTTGTTTTAGTGTTTATTATTTATTTACTTACTTATTTATTCATTTATTGTGAGTAGGGGAAAAAAATCAAACCAGGCAAGCAGTTTGTTTTTACAAGCCTGAGGAGTGTGTGTGTGTGCGTGTGTGATATCAGATTCTGAATTTAGGGCTGATTCGTTGTACTAGGGGAACTTAATGACCAGTGCCCTTTTGTGTCTTCTTTGGGAGAAACAGCTGGAGACTCTCCATAGATGGTTGCTTCACTCAGCAGCTTCTTCATAAGCACATTTATCAGATGCTGTGCCAGGAATTTAAGAGTGCCCCGAGTATTGACCCATTCAGAAGCAGCCTGCTGCAGCTGGGAAGGCATGAGTACCACCCTGTGAGGATCGGGGAAATCTCCCCACTCCAAGTAACACACAGAAGCTCTCCTGTGCTGGACACTTAGGTAGTCCTCAGTCTTTTGTGGACACATTGTTAACAAATGGTCAGAATTCTATTCTTGGCTCTATTCAAACTATTAGCGGCATCCATAGGCTTTGGGGCCATAATAGATCACCTGGCACAATGGATGCTGAAGCCCCAGGGACCATCAAGATGACTCTAGGAGACATCTCATCTTCTAGAACTAACTAATTAACTTACTTGTGCTGGGACTAAACCCAAGGCTTTTTACATGCCAGGCAAGCATTCTGTCATTGAGCTAAATTCTCAGCCCTTCGTTTTGTTGAGACAAGAATCTATCTATATAAATGAGGCTGGCCTTGAACCCAATATCCTTCTGCTTCCAACTTCCAAGTGCTGAAATTATTATCACCAACTGGGCTCCTAAGTTTTTAAAATATTGCCAACCTCAGTGAACTAAAATCCATTATAATGTCCTGAATAAAGAGACTATTTCTAAAAGATGTGTGTGTGTGTGTGTTGGAGTTAATATTATTTGGGGGTTTCTACCTCACCTTTGATCATTTTGTTCCTAAATAAAAGACACAAAACCTTTATATTTATAATAAGCCTTAATGCGTTAGAGCTGAGCAGATATCAACCCTGTATGCTCTTTTGTCTACTTCTCGGTCAATAATCCGGACACTTGCCATGTTCTACAGGGGCTGCTCCTACTCCAACTGGCTGGCCCTCATGCCCATGCACTCACAATCCACCCACCCCATGGAGCTTCCTCCTCTCCTTTTGATCTTTGCCTCAGACCCCAAGCCAGGGAACTGAAGCCCTGCCAGCCTCTCTTTTGCTCAGCTACAGGCTGTAGGCATCTTTATTCAACCAACTAGGTTTTAAATTAAGGAACAAGGTTTGCACAACAAAAGCTGATATAGTATGTGTGTGCATATGTGTGTATGTACTTGCATGTGAATGTATGTGTGCGCAATTTTGTATGAGTGTGTGCACATGTGCATATGTGTGTATATGTGTGTGAATGTGTATGTGCATGCATATGTGTGTTTTCTGTGTGTTTCTCATATACTCACACCATCCATAAGCTAGAAGATTGACTTCATCCATTAAGTTGTGTGTTTGTGTGTGTGCATGTGAGTGTGTGTGATACTTAGAAACTTCTGGGAGCCATTCAGGATCAAAGGAGGAGAACAGCTAGTGGACAGGTGTGCAAACACAAAACTCTACCAGAGGATTCAGGTTTTGACGTTGAAACGAAGAAGTCAGTCAATAACAGAATAACTCTGTTTCCCATGTGTCTCTCATTTGCCCACACTATCCAAAAGCTAGAAGACAGTTGACTTCATCCATCAAGGTGAGTCCTGAGTCAGAGCAGGATAGAAAGGGATCTAAACAGACTACGGAAAATCTGGCAGAAGATCCATGTCTTTTTCCATAGTTAGCACCATAATTCAGGCCTGATCCTTTCTTACCTGCCCAAAGGTCGTGGTCTTTCAGCCTGTCTCCTGGGTTCTCATTGCCTTGGTGACTTGGTTTGTTTTTAAGAGTGTGTTCATTTAGCTTTGGGGATTTGGGTATACAAACATTTGCACTGTCAAAATTTCTCCCGCCCTGCAAAACCTGGGTAAAACGGTCAGGACTCAGGGATACCCCAAGATTCTTCTGTCCCGAGGTTTATCGATGCTGGTCACCACTTCAAACATCAAGGAATCAGTTTTAGTTCTTACAACTAGGTAGAAATAAATGGAGACTGCCTCCTGTCTCTTCCCAGAGGACCTAGTCGCCCTGGCTGGCAGTCGATTTCTTCTAAGACACCCCCTTCCCTTTCTCCCCTCCCCCTGGTCTCCCTTCGCTCCCCGCCCCAGGGCGTTGGCAGTTTCCATCAGCTAGGAAGCTCACGCCTCTCGGGGAGGGCCAGTCCCCGGGTCCAGGCAGGCATCCTGGTGGTCTCCTGCGGTCTTCCACTCCCGCAGCGCCCGCGGTGGGGGTTGGGGCAGCGGAGAGCGCAGGCGCAGTGCCCGCGTCTGGCGCCCCTCTCCTTGCTGGTCGCCCCTGGCAGTCCAGGCTGCAGTGGTCCCCGCCGAGCGCGGCGGCCTCAGCTGGCTAGGGAGGCCAGATCAGGAGCGCCACTCCCGCCGAGTCCGCTAGTGCCCCGGGCGCACCCGCCTAGTCGCGACTCGCAGGTAACCGGCCCGGTAGCGGGTGGGCAGCAGCGGGCGGTGCGGGACTCAGCCGTCTGATCCCTCCGGAAGAGGGAGCGCACCGAGCCCCACGTCGGCGGCAGATGACCCGTAGGGCGCCTCGCTTGGGGTAAGGTAGGGGCATCAAGCGCCCCGCCTACTTGTCAGACCTCCCTGGGGCGCGCGTCTCTGCAGGACGTCTGAAAGGCCACCCAGTGCCCACTTCTCCCCACTGCTGTCCTGGAGAACAGGAGCAGAGGGTTGATAAAGTCAGCATCATCCCGGGGTCTTATCCCGGGTCCTGACACCGTTGCTAATGTGGGCCCAACCCCAATCTGCATGATGAAGGTCAGGGCTGTTGTCCCTCCTCTGGCCCCGGAGCCCACACCAGCTCGGCGAGTGCTTGTGGCGTCATAGGAGTGATTGCGAATGCAACTTTCGAAAATTGCTGGGTGGTTTTAGGAGTCTGACAAAGATTTTGGATTTGCCATCACTTTCCTGTCCTGTGTCTATGAGTCTTGAACTCCTGTTTAGATGGGTTTAGATTTTCCTGTCTCTTGACTCGATAGGAAGGACCCGGCGGTGGTCGAGTGTGGAGGTGGAGGCACGGGCAAGTCAGTTCCATCTCATCTATCCACGTAGAAACAAAATGCGGATTTTCTTGACGGAATTGGATCTAGGTTTAGAATTTTACTCAGCGTTTGCCCATTTAGTTCATTAGAGGGGGAAGAAGGGTCGCGAGAACTGGCAGGAAAAACACTCATTCTTACTGGGGCAGTTGGCGGCGCTGTGCAGATCCACGTCACTACCCAGGCTGTCACCAGGCTCTGGTAGGAGCTGGAGCAACTTCCTGTCCCAGTGAGGATTGAGGAGCTCCTAGACAGTCTCACACCAGGCCGGGAGGGTGAGGGAGCCAGTTCCGAGGGGGCCAAGTCCGCAGCTATTCTTCGGAAAAGGACTTTGAGCAGAGTTGACTGTGTCCGTGGTGCTGAAGCTCTTCATGCCCTAGTCTATGATTTCCTGGGCCCATGCCAGCCATATTTTCCTATTTTGCACCTTTGCCAAAAATAACTCATTGTCAAGGCAAGCGGACAGGACGAAGCCGGCCAGACACTGAAACCCTTCACAGATGGGTTGAGTGTGGTCTCCTGAGGGAAACACAGCAGGGAAATGTGGTTCACCTTGGAAGAAGAGATAAAGCACAGCTTGCTTGATTTCCTAAAAGTACACACTGCGAGCAAGCACACCAGCCCTAATGTATGTGCATGCGGTACACACTGTGAGCAAGCACGCCGGCCCTAATGTATGTGCGTGCATGTTTAGGATACTGTATGAGTACATACCTACAAACGTAACACTCATCTCTTCTCAAAGCTATCACGTACCACAAGCCACGTATTTCCCAGAACCTTTTGTAACCCATCTTTATTTTTTGACACCTCTTGAGTTTCTGGACTCTACGGCATAATTAATTTTCATAATCATCTGTTCCAAAGGCACTGTGCCTGTAGATCGAAGGGCTTGTATTCACACATTTAAGTTCCAGAGAATGCTGTATTAGAGGGACTGGAAGCATAGCTCAGTGGTAGAGCACCCACTCAGCATGCAAGTGACCTTATGTGGACTTCTCACTGCTACAATCAATCGATCAATCAATCGATCAAAAGAAAAAAGAAAGTGTGCTTATTTAAAGAAACTTAGGTAATGGAAAAGTGAAAAATTCTTTTGTATGAACACACATGTACTTTTAGATGGGCCATTCTTCTGTCTGTTGTGTTTTCAGTAATCTTGTAATTATGAACATTTATGTTCAAAATTTTGTTATTATACACCAGTGGGTCTCAACCTGTGGGTTGTGACACCTTTGGGGTAGTCACATATCAGATATCCTGCATACCGAATATTTACATTATGATTCATAACAGTAGCAAAATTACAGTTATGAAGTAGCAATGAAATAACTTTATGGTTGGGGGCCACCGCAACCCGAGGAGCTGTATTAAAGGGTCGCAGCATTAGGAAGGCTGGAAACCACTGTTAAAGACAGTTCTGCAAATAGCTTTTCTGTTTGTTTCCAGCTTTGGGACAGGGTCTCACTGATCCCCACACTGGCCTTGAATGCAATGTTGTCCTGCCTTAGCCTCCAAAGTGTTGGGATTACATGGGATTATGGATGTGTGCTACCAAGCCCAGCAAACGCTGTATAGTTTTTCTTTTAGACAGATTTTTATACAGTCCCAGTTGTACTAAAAATTGGTATGTAGACAAAGATGACCTTGAATTCCTGATCCTCTTACCCTCATCTCCCAGAAGGTGAGATTACAAGCATGCACTACCATGCCTGGGCTAATGCCATCCTTAAAATTCTTAAGAACGGAGCTAGAGAGATGTTGGCAGGTGAGAATGCTTGCCTCTTTTGCAGAAGACCTGTGTTTGGTTCTCAGCCCTTATATTGCAGCTTACAACTCTCTGTTGGTCCGATTCCAGGGGATCTATGCCCTCTTCTGCCCTCAAAGGGCACCTGGTATGGATGTGTTGCACATATATCCACACGGGCAAACATTTTTACATATAAAATAAAAATAAACAAATAAATCTAAGGGAAAAGATATGGTAAACATCTATCTTCTCAAAGATTTAGATTCATGAAATAGATGACAATGCATTAGGACTGAGAAGAGGCACAATGCACGGCAACTCCTGCGTTTATGCATTTGATTAAAGTGTCAATGCATACAGACTAGTAACTCCCTATTTGTCCCTGCTCTCCAGCCCATTGGTAACAGCCATTCTCTCCTTGTCTGTGCCTTTGGCCATCTCTGTCATATACTTCATGTAAGTGAGACCACACAGTATTTGTGATTGGTTTACTTAACATAATATCTTGTTTCATTTGTGTTTTTTCATAGGATAGGATTTCTTTCTTCTTAAAGGCTGAATGTTATTTCTTGGTAGTTATAGATGTTCCATCTTTTAAAGCTATTCATGTATTGACGGACACTTAAATTGCTCCGTGTGAATATAACATCTACACAAACACACACTTCTTTAATTACGATCTTTGTGTTTTGTCTTGTTTTCTGAGATAGTGTTTCTCTAAGTAACTTTGGTCATATTGGAACTCACGCTGTGGACCAGGCTGGACTTGATCTCAGAGATCCTCCTGCCTCTGTCTCCTTAGTGCTGTGATTAAAGATATGTGCCACCACAGCCAGCTTAATTACAGTCTTTTAAAATTGATTTTTGATACTTTATTTACATTTCAAATGTTTCCCCCTTTCCAGATCTCCCCTTTGCAACCCCCTATCCCCTCCCCCCTCCCCCTGCCTCTTTGAGGGTTCCCCCACCCATCCACCCACTTCGGTCTTCCCTCCCTGGCATTCTCCTATACTGGGGTGTCTAACACCCTCAGACCCAAGGGCCTCTCCTCCCCCTGATGGCTAACAAGACCTTTCTCTGCTGCATATGTAGCCAGTACCATGGGTCCCCCCATGTGTTTGGTTGGTGGTCCAGTCTCCGGGAGCACCGGGGGTCAGGCTAGTGGACACTGTTGCTCCCTCCATGGGGCTGCAAACTCCCTCAGCTCCTTCAGTCCCTTCTCCAACTCTTCCATCTGGGACCTCACGCTAAGCCCAACAGTTGCTGTGAATTGAATCTTGGGTATTCCGAACTTTTGGGCTAATATCCACTTATTAGTGAGTACATACTGTGTTCGTTCTTTTGTGACTGAGTTACCTCGCTCAGGATGATATTTTCAAGTTCCATCCATTTGCCTGCAAATTTCATGAAGTAATTACAGTCTTATAACAAAATTCTTGAAGTAAATTAGTGGTTCAAATGATGGATATTTTAATTTTGATACATTTGAGACATTAATTTATTCAAATACTTTTTATTTGTTCTTTTATTTGTTTTTTTATTTTGTTTTTGTTTGTTTGTTTTTCGAGACAGGATTTCTATGTGTAGCCCTGGCTGTCCTGGAACTCACTCTGTAGACCAGGCTGGCCTCTAACTCAGAAATCTACCTGCCTCTGCCTCCCAAGTGCTGGGATTAAAGGCGTGCGCCACCACTGCCTGGCTTTTATTTGCTCTTTTAAGCATCTCCAAAAGCACCACATTTAAGGAATATTTATTGGGCAGCCATTATTTACAAATGGTGCCTTGAAAAGTAGATGAACATTTGCTACTATAAATGGTAAATTTGAATGTCAGTAGCCCCATCCTTCACTAAAGGGATTTTCTAATTGGGCAGACAGAGGAGGACATTTGTTCATTTATTCATTAGCAATAATTATTTCTCATTTTGTGACTTGATCACTCATATATTTATTTTTCTATTCACATGTTTACTTATTTTTTAATTCATACAAGCTCTTTGTATAGTATTGTATTCTTTTGTTGTACTTTTGAAACAAAATCTCATCATGTATTTCTGACTGGCCTAGCTAGTGCTCCCTATGTAGACTGTGCTGTCCTTGAGCTACAGAAATCTGCCTCATGAATACCTGGATTAAAGGCCTATGCTACCACATTTTTTTCTTTTTAATTTTGTTAACTTTGTTTATAGTATTATGCTGTATAGAAAAAAATATACATGTATATTTTTAAATTTCTATTTGAATGGTGTGTATGTGTGTAAGAGAGAGGTTCTTTAACTGTTGCTAGGATACAGTATTTTAAAAAATCAACTTAAGGGAGAAAGGATTTATTTTAGCTTATAATTCAAAGTACAGTTCACCATGGTGGGTAAGTCAAAGCTGCAGGAGCTTGGCATAGCTGGTACCGCCACATCCATAATCAGGAACAGAGAGTAGTGGATTCAGGCATCTGTTCAGCTTCCTTTCTCCACTCACACAGTCCAGGACCTGAGCAGGGAATGGCACCATTACAGTAGTGGGTCTTCTGATCTCAGGTATGGTAACCAAGACAATCGCTTATAGGCATTCCCAGAGGCCCATCTCCCAGTTTTGTTAATCTGACAATCAGCACTGGCATCACAGTGTGAATACAGGAGTGCTGTGGATCGCCCTGGGGCTTTGTGTATTCGAATTCTGCCCTCCTGGGAGGGGCTTCAGAGAAGGAGTGAGTTACACCTGTGACATCTTGTGAACCAATTCCCTAATGAATAAAGGGGCCAATCACTGGGTGCGTAGGGAGACTTCTGAGGTTGGAGAGGAGAAGAGAGGAGGAGGAAGAGGAGGAGGAGGAAGAAGAGGAGGAGGAAGAAGAGGAGGAGGAAGAGGAAGAAGAAGAGGAGGAGAGAGGTGCCTTTTGGAATGGGGAAAGCAGATAGGTAAGATGTAGTTACTAGAGTCTCCTGGTATCATGGCGGATCTGCAAGGATTCGCTACCAGAGGAAGCAGACTTTGATAAAGTTTATTTTTATTTTTTATTTTTTTTATTTATTTATTTATTTATTTATTTATTGGTTTTTCGAGACAGGGTTTCTCTGTGTAGCCCTGGCTGTCCTGGAACTCACTCTGTAGACCAAGCTGGCCTCAAACTCAGAAATCCACCTGCCTCTGCCTCCCGAGTGCTGGGATTAAAGGCGTGCGCCACCACTGCCCGGCTTTGATAAGGTTTAAAAGATTAGGTTTCAGTTATTGCACCCAAAGATTGAGTTATCATTGTTTTTGAACTAAGTTTGTGTTCGTTTTCCTTCACGAGGAGGCTCGACTGGTTTCCAGAGAGAAAGGTACAGCAGCAAAGTGTGGGTTTGCCTGGTGTACACCACAGAGGCCATGGGGTATTGAAGCATGGGGCTGGCATGGTAGTGACCTGCCAGTGGGAACCTAGTGAGCTGGGTGGAGAGATCATGGAGCTCCAGGAGATGAAAGCAGGTCGGCCATTGCCTGCCAATGCATGGCCGGCCAGCACACTGGAGATGAGAGAATCGGGCGTAGTGCGGGGAACATGTGCATTCCATCATTTTTAATATTTCCTGCAACACATGTTCATGTAGGTGTGTGCATATGTGTGTATGTGTGCATATGCATGGTGTGTTTGCATGTGTAAGGGGATGAAGGATGCTGGCTGTTCTTCTCCATCTCTCTTCATCTCATTTTTTGAAACAGGGTCTCTCAGGTGACTTGGAGCTTACCAATTGGCTGGATTGGTTGATCAGGGAGCTGCAGGAATCTACCTGTCATCCCTCCTCCCCCTCAGTACTAGGGTTTCAGATACGTGCTACTGTGGGCTTTTATGTGGGTGATGGGGATCTGAATTCAGGTCTTCGCGCTTGCTCAGCAAACACTCCACTGACTGGGACATCTCCATGCATATTAATATACCTTGATTATATTTTTTAGCATTTATATCAGCATTGCATTTCTCTATATAAAGCATAATCCTCCATAGCCTCTGATGTACCGAGATTCCAAGCATGCATCTGCTTCTATTGTTTTTCATACATAAATATCTTCTCATGGGAATATTGCTTTAAGTTTTGAATTTGCAAATGATTCATTTATCATTTACCAAAAAGATACTTTAAACCCTAGATTTATTCTCTCATTTTCTTTTTAAATTTAGTTCATTACTAGTTGTAGATTATTTTTTACATTAAATAATAAAAATAACAATGTCACTTTTCTAACACATACAAGGCCCTAGATTTGAGTGACAGAACAGAAAGGAATTAAAGAGTATTGATTTCTAATCTATATTTATCTACATCTTCTAGGAAAAGCAATGTGCTATTTAGTCTGAGCCTTTCAATGTGGTATATTTAATTTTTAGAAATCAAATCACAGTGTTTTTAATTTAAATGTAGTTTGTAGTATTTTAAAACAGTTAGCATGCAATTTTTTAAAAAGCTATCCTTTAGAGTATTTTTATGTACCCGGAAGAAAATGTGTCCAAGTTCACTAATTAGCCAAAATGGGAATTTATGTCAGAATGTTTCTAAAAGGAGAACCAGCCGTGCATAAGGTTGTATACATATAAGGTTGGGCAGCCATCCATTAGGGATCAATGTAACATATTTTCCAAAACAAAAGAATAACTATTTGGGTATCGTTTAATTATTCTGTACGATTTTCTTTCCAGGGTTTAAGATCATTTTGGAATAGACTAACAATTTTTATTTACTTCCTTATTGAGGGAGGGCTGCCCAGCACCTGTTTGGAGGTCAAAGAACACCAGGGTTGGTTCTCCCTTTCTACCATACGAGCCCAGGAAACTGAACTCAGGGTGTCAGGCTTGGTGGACAAGTGCCTTAACCTTTTGAACCAACTCAACAGCCCTGAGAATAACAACTTCATCTTTTTTAGAGGATATATGTAAAAACAAAGATGATTATAAGAAATAAAAAGATCAGATTATAAAACAAAATCTTCCTAGTCAGTCCAGTTCTGTAGGAACCAGCACAGATATTAGTTTGAAGTAAATATTTTCAGATTATTTTGTTCATTACAATGACTGTGAGATGTCATCAACTTTAAGATACATTTTAACTTTAGAAATATAACAATATATATCTATGAACTTAATGTATCCCAAGTAGGGTTACGACGTTTATTTTTTCTGTTTTGTTGTTGATTGGTTGGTTTTTGAAGCCAGGTCTTACTTTATAGCTAGGCTGGCCTTGCAGTCTGTTTCCCTGCCTCAGCCTTCCACGTGCTGAGATTGTAGTCATGTACCCCGATTCTTCTAGTTTTCAAAAGGAAATGTTTTTTCATCAGAACATGATTTTAAGGTTTCATGTACATTTAGATTACTGGCAGCCTAGTATAACTGTGTAATAGTGGTGTTTCCTCCTGGTAAATTCTTAAATAAAGTTAATGCTTCAGGAGGTGGAGTCACACTGCACTGCAGGTGGCATTTGCATCTTTCTCATCTAAGTGGCAAAATGGACATCAACCTGCTCTTTTCATTTGTGTTTCTGTATCTTTAACAGGATTCGTATATCATTCTAGGTATGTACTGGTTATTTTTTTCTTTTATGACTACCTAGTTACAGTATTAGCATTGTAGTTCTCTAGTTACCCCTTCTGTTTCTGAGCATGCTCTAAGGGGTTTATCTATTTGTGTTGGTGTGCCTACCAGGTAGCTTGTCAAGAGTATGTAGAATCAAGCGGAGGGACCCACACTGAACATAGGTCACTATGATTTATTTCAAAATACAGCTGATACTTACATGTTAGCTATTAGGGGCTAATAACTCCTATTTCAAATAACATAAAAAATAACATTAAGGGCTGGAGAGATGGCTCAGCAGTTAAGAGCACTGACTGCTCTTCCAGAGATCCTGAGTTCAATCCCCAGCAACCACATGGTGGCTCACAACCATATGTAATGAGATCTGATGCCCTCTTCTGGTGTGTCTGTGGAGGGCTACGGTGTAGTCATATAAAAATAAATAAATAAATCTTTAAAAAAATATTAAAAATAGTCTCTGGGGTCTGGAAAGATTGCTTAGTGGTTAATGTCATTTACTGTTCTTCCAGAGGACCCGAGTTTGGTTCCCAGCACTTGTGTCAGATGCTTCATAATCACCTGTAACTCCAGCTCTAGGCATCTGATGCTGCCGTTTGATATCTGTGCATACCTGCAGACATGTGGAATACATAGACAGACAGACAGGCATGCACATGTGTGAATGTGCGCAAACGTGCACGCGCGTGCGCACACACACACACACACACACACTACAATCTTTGTTTTGCCTGAATGTATGTCTGTGAAAGTGCCAGATCTTCTGGAACTGGAGTTACAGACAGCTCTGAGCTGCCATGTGGGTACTGGTAATCAAACCCAGGTCGAACAGCCAGTGCTCTTAACCACTGAGCCATCTCTCCAGCCCTTAAAATCTGTTTTTTTTTTTTTAAGATAGTATTTGGACAGTGTTAGTTCTTTCAAGCTGCCATAACAAAATGGATGGCTTTTAATCAACAATAGAAACTTGCTTCTCATTGTTTTGAAGACCGAGAAGTCCAAGATTAAGATTTTGGAAAATTGGCATCTGGTAAGGTCTGCTTCCTGTTCATAAGTGATAGTCTTTTGTGTGTCCCCATGATATGATCCCATGTGTCAGAGTGGTAAAAGTTCTGCTCTCATGACCTAGTTACCTTCTGAAGTCACTGCCTCTGGACATTCTCACATATGACTTTGTAGGAAAAAAGACAGTCTAACAGGAAGATTAGTACATTAACAAATCATAATTTTAAAAATTGGTACTGCCAGGAATGAGACACAGGATGTGACACAAACTAGGCAAGTGCTTTACCACTGAGCTTCACTCACTGTACACAAACCATATTTTTTTAAAAAACTAACCCTGTATATGATTTTGTATCTCCTCAAAGACGAAGGCTTAATAAAAATCAAGAGAATATATAACGAGGCATAATTGTGTAATCAAACACAATTTTAATTGACGCTTATAAAGTTAATTTTCAAAATATTTCAGTTCTCAAAGATGGCTAAGTTCAACTTGGATAGACAGTATTGCTGTCCACACTTGAGCCCTTCCGGCAGATCTCTGCCAATATAAATGTACCTAGCAATCTTACGGTCTGTGATCATCACAATGAGGATCACACCCTTCTCAGCTTTCATGTGCTCCAGGAAGCTTTGCTTCCCGATGGTCTGAATGGAAATATAACATTCTGTTAGCATGGGATCTGGGCTAACTGGGCTTTTCCCAGCATGTTAGAACTGTATTGGTTGTAAAAGTCTTGCTTGGGTTTTGTGCTGAGGCACCTATGCCACAGGTGGTGTTCTTAAACACTGACACATCACTGTGCCAGCAGGGAGTGGCTGCTGTTTCCTACTTCTTACTGAATGGTCTTCCTGCATATTTTGATCATAAAATCAGGCAAATCTCCTATCTCATCACCACCCATAGATTATTTTTCCTGCCTTTAATCTCTTAGCGATAGTGGGGAGATGTGGAAAGAGAGTGATAATCACTTGACTGCTTCCTCTTTGCCAGTTTTCACTCCTAGGAAAAACCCTTAACTTGGCAGAAAAATGTCAGAGACCAGTTGAGATCATGGAAATTTTTTCTGACTCTTGATTAAAATTTTACTTTACTCTATAAATGTTCATGTACATACATAATTAAAAATATTGGCTTGTATATAAAATTATATTGCTGAACTGTTTACTCTAGGTTCACATAATTGTTGCTGTATAGAACCAAAGCAGTATAATACTTTATGTGCACATAAGCATTTCTGTTATGATTGCATATGAACTCAGTCCTCGCGCCTAACATTTTACTGGAGTGTGTTTAGTTACTTCCTGACTGCATATAATCAGTGACTTGGGAGTGAGTTCTTTTTTATTTAAGACACCACAGTTTCAGTGAGCAGGTTTACTGGACTCTTTAAGAACCTGGTAAAAGAAAAAAACGTGGTGACTCATTTTTCTGATTATATTTGCTTTACCTTTGTTTTCTGTCTGCTGCTGGCTGAGCCACTGCTCTAAAGAGGAGTGAAGGTCTGGAGGGAGAGTGTGAGGCTGTGAAGAACAGTGGAGAATGACAGCCAAATTCTCCTACTACTCCAGAGTGAGGAGCTATGAGAGAGTTGATCGGAGAACTGTGGAGACAAAGGTGTACATCAGCTGGTTTGATCAAGGATTAAAAAGCCAACAGTCAAATAGTGAGGTCAGCTAGGCCAGAGTTCTTGTTCTATCAGCATTTGTCGAGTCTGGTTCTGAGGTAGGACTTTCAAGATATCAAGAAAAAAGTTAGTCATCATCCTTGTTCTTGGAGTGGTGAGAGTTTATCAGGGCCATGGTTCTGTCCACACACAGCCCACAGTGATAGAGTATGTCCAGGACTGCTGTAACAGCCCAGAAAAGTGTTCCAGAGCCTAGGGAAGGAACAGGTCGTTAGCGAGAAGCTTCTCCAAGTGAGTTTCCACCCCGATTATCTCATGTGCTTTCTCATGATGGGAATCCGGCTCCTGTTGTCCTCATTGTATTTATTTGCTCTTTTTCCTTTGATGTAACCAATGTCCTGACTTCATCAGCCACTTCCTTGACCTAAGTTGTCCCAAGACTCAATCCTGCTGGTTCTGCCAGCCTCTTCACAACATTAAATAAATAAGAGAGCTGTGGACCAAGACATTAAAATCTCAAAGGTGCTTATTACTTGTTAGAGCCCTTTATTGGCTCTTCAAGCCCAAGGCCGTCTACTTATAAATGGTACCAATGAGACACTCAAGTAAAAAGAGGCTGTTGAGTAATGAGATGAAGAGCTAAAGAGGCAGAAATAAAGAGCTGGAGAATGAGTCAGCCCCAGGGACTTGACCTCCTTAAGAAACATGGGGGATCAAGGGACAGACGGCCAAATGAGGGCCACAGTTGGAGGACTCTCCAAACATGGTTAAGCTTCAAGGACCATTCACCTACCATCCCCAGAACCACAACTACCCTTCTGTGTGTTTTTTAAAGACATTTTTTTTTTAAAAAAAAAGATTTTATTTAAGTATACAGGTACACTGTCATATCTTCAGACACACCAGAAAAGGGCATCGGATCCCATTACAGATGGTTGTGAGCCACCATGTGGTTGCTGAGAATTGAACTCAGGACCTCTGGAAGAGCAGCCAGTGCTCTTAACCACTGAGCCATCTCTCCAGCCCCTTGTTAAGACATTTTTATTACATTTATTTTATTTAGTGTGTTTGATTGCGTGCATGTGTGCTTGTAGGTCATAACACACTTGTGAGAGTCAGGCTGGTAGCAAGAACCTTTGCCTACTGAACCATCTTCCCACCCCCTTCTCAGCTGTGTTAAGAACACATTGCATTAAAGCATAAAAATACCACTCTATTTCTGAAGAGGGAAACATTGCTTCTATGAGCAGCTTCTGAAATTGCAATCTTAGGAGATGGATGACATTATCTTCTGTTTTAGTGCTGACTCCACTCCCTGGTCCAGAGTATCAGAAATCTGTGCATGCGTTAGAGAACAGCATGCGGTCCATCTGTTCAGGTCAGACTTTCCCACATTAACATGCAGATTTATGGGGCGGTAACTTATGTAAGAAAAGCCAATGGTAATGATGTTAGATTCTGTGCTGCCATTTGAAATCTACATATATTTTTAGCCTGTCATGAAAATACTGTAACACACACACACACACACACACACACACACACACACACAGAGGGTTCTTTCAAAAGCAATGACAAAGGCATCTCCCACAGTTTGTAGTCATTTACCTCTGTTTTGGTTTGAGGACTAGACACCATCCATTCATATTTTCTCTGTAAAATGGTCTATTTATCCACAGCTTTCCTTCCACAGATGGCATAGATACACAAGAACTATGCTGGCTTCTTGTCTGACTTGTCAGACAAAAATACAGTAGTGATTTATTTTTTTCTTCTTAAGAAAGTAGGTTAAACTTTTTCAGATTTTAAATAGGTACTTATATAGAAAAATAAAACCCCATAATATTGGCTTCAAACTTTCTTTGTAGCCAAGGATGTCACTGAACTCTCTATATTCCTGCTTTTGCCTTTAGTGTGCTGGGGTTACAGGCTTGAGCTACCATGTCTGGTTTATGTGGTGCTGAGCATCAAACCCAGGACTTCATACATGTTGGGCAAACACTTTTCCAAGTGAACCACAACCCCATCCCATGAATACTCTTTTATAAATTTCTTTTGGCTCAATAATATGACATATATACTTTCTTATATCAGTATATATACATAGGTATTATCATTTTGTATGGTGGTATTTTCCTTTAGCCCCTCCCCGTTAATGGGCAATTAGGTTATTTCTAACTTTTTATCATATAAGGAGAAGCGTGGTGACTTATGTGTGCACTTTATATGCTTACTGATGATCTCCTTAGTTCTACTTTTTGGAAATGCCATAGCTGCGAGAACTCACACAGAAAATTTTGATACATGTTGCTAGCTAACTTTGGATTACACAATGCTTGTCGTTAATGTACACAGTCCTGGGCAATGATGGGGACTTGATAAAATTTTCACCTTTGCAGTGTGTATGTGTTCTACATACATTAATAGAGTATTTTGATTTGTGTACTATGATTTTGATCTGTCTATGTATATTATATTGCCTACCAGGTATTGTGAAATTTAATTCAAAATGTGATTTACAGTTTGGTCTGAAATAAGAGGGCATCTAATGACTATCTCTTAATGTCTTTGGGATTTGACTGAAATATGGTGTGTGGAAAGAGGTTACTGAATTGTGACTTTTAAAATTACAACATCAATATGCTATGTGAAGAATCTGCTATGATGAAAACAAATCAAATTTGTAAAAGTTTGGGACCAATGTACTGTGGCATTTCTGGACTTCCGCCTGGAGTGGGGTTTGGGGATTCTGGCTTGGCGCTTCCACAGATAAACAGCAGGACGAACAGAGCAGATGGGAGCAGGTGGTGCATGCAGTGTTTCAGGGTCTTGAGAATACACTACTGCTCCTGGGGTATGTCCTCCTCCTCCTCCTCCTCCTCCTCCTCTTCCTCCTCCTCCTCCTCCTCTTCCTTCTTCCTCTTCCTCTTCCTCTTCCTCTTCCTCTTCTTCTATGATTGGAGGACATCTTTGAATCACTGTCATAAGACTTAGGTAAATGATAAACAGTTGAAGTACATCAACAACACAAGGATTTGTTTTACACTTATTCAGTATGTGATCAATACAATAAGTCAATGATTTAACCATGGATATACATATAAAATATCAGAAAATACAAAAAGATGATTTTAGCTGGGCATAGTGCTGCACACCTCTAATCCTAGCACCTAGGAAGCACAGGCAGGCAGATCTCTATGAGTCTGAGGCCAGACTGGTTTACATAGTAAGTTCCAGGACAGCCAGAGCTACACAGTGAGATCCTGTCCGTCCCCCCACCCCTCAAAAAAAAAAAAACCCAAAAAACAAAAAAAGGTAATTTAATTCTTACCTTCTTTTTTTAGGCATGGCTCTTTTATCCGTAATAGAGTTACCAGCAAGCTGAACTTGTTTTATTTTTTTATTTTATTTTTTTGGTTTTTTGAGACAGGGTTTCTCTGTGTAGCCCTGGCTGTCCTGGAACTCACTCTGTAGACCAGGCTGGCCTTGAACTCAGAAATCTGTCTGTCTCTGCCTCCCAAGTGCTGGGATTAAAGTGGTGCGCCACCATTGCCCAGCTCAAGCTGAATTTAAAGGTGAACTTAATTTCACTGCAGATTGATTTTGCTTAATTTTTTTTCTTTCAGGCAGAAGGAAAATAAGTGTCAGATGATAAGCATGTGTCATCTGAGAATAGCATATTTTATGTAAATTGATAAAACTGCTTCAGGGGCGAGAAGGGCTCTTTGCTGGAAGGTGATGTGCTGAAGATATGTTGTGAGACTCGGTGCTGGGGCTGTCACTTGACACGCATGAGGCCCTGGGACTGACCTCTAAAGTCAGAGAGGAAAAAAGGTAAACAACATAGATGGTGAAACTCTTGCATTTTAGTGTGTGCTTAGCTGCCAGCCAACACATTCATTAGTGTGCCAAAATGAATTTTAAAGTGTCACAACATAATTGCTCTGTTTCAAACCAGGCATCACCACCTTCACACAAGCCAAATTTCACTGTTTGAAAACTGCCACATATAGTCCAAAAAAAAATTTGTGAAAAATCTTTTTTAAAGCTCCCTTTTCAAAAACCTGGTATTGCCAGGCATGGTGGCTCTTGCTTTTCATCTGGACACAGAGGCAGGTGGATCTCTATGAGCTTCAGGCCAGCCTGCTCTACACATTGAGTTCCAGAGAACAACTAGGGCTATACAGTGAGACCCTGTCTCAAAGGATAAAACAAAACAAAACAAAACCAAAAACAAAGCCCCAATGCTCTGGCATACACGGCTCATTATACTCCATTAATCGTTAACTATCACTGAGTGATTTGAACCAAATGTCTAGTTGCTTTCAGAATGAAGGCAGTTGGTCCGGCTCTTCAGATATGGATTTTACTCCCTGCCTCCCTTCTCCAACACCCTCTGCCCTTTTTCTCCAAGTCTGTTGCCTCACAGGTTCTGCACAGCTTACAGATGACTCCCAGTGATCGTCTGACTTTGGGCCCTGTGGCTGTCAGTTGAGTGTCCAACTCAAATTTGGACTAGCTTCCTGTTCAATGGCCATCTCCCTCTCCACACCCAATCCCTCCAGGCCTCAACTCTCACTCTTCTCTTTTGCAAATCCAGTAAGGAGAATGTTGATCCCTCCTACAGGCCAGACTTGAAAATCCTTAGGTCCCTCACTACTGTCCATAGTTCAGCCGAAATCTTCTTAGCCACGTTTGACCACATACTTTGTTGCTCTTCCTAATGTGGCTCATATGTCATCTAGTATCATCTTACCTAAGGCAATGCAGTCTCTGATAGCCCCAGCACATCCAGCCTAACCCCTTCAAAGCAGCCTTGACCTCTCTTGGAAAGTCTCTGCTTTTCAGCCTCTGATGAGGATTTTCCACACAGGTAGCCCTTCGCTGAAGCAGATTTTGGCTCATACCCTGTGGTGCTTATCATTTAGCCTGCCATAAGCTGAATTTTTTTCTAGCCTAGATCAAGTAGGCTGTCATTCAGTTTTGGCATTGTTGTGTACCTGTTAAGCACTGCAGGGAGCCATCATCACAGACACTGTCACCACTGACCAGTCAGCAGGCTGGTACAGTGATGAAGACAGATTTGGACTCTGACATCCTCATCCCTTCTCCGTTGCTTCTAAGGAAGAATGAGCATTTGTAAGATGCCAGGGTCAGGAGGCGCAACCAGTGACTGTGGAAACGAGGTGAACAATGGCTACAGGTGGTTGTGAGCTGCCATATGGGCGCTGGCAACCAGCAACCAAACTAGGGTCCTCTGCAAGAACAGCCAGTACTTTTGACCACTGGACTGTCTCTCCAGCCTGCCTTTTCTTTCAGACATCATTTTGCTTTGTAGCTCAAGCTGGCCTTAAATCTGTCATTGTCCCGCCTCATCCTCCTCCAAGGTTCTAGGATTATAGGCGCATGTTACAATATCTAATTGGAATTCATCTTTAAATCCCCAAATAACATTTTAGTATAGATATGCGGAAGAAGCTATTATTTTGGTGTGTCCAAAATTGTGTACGGATTCCCCGGTGTCTAGTCAATTTAAAGCTCAGCCTAGCCTTTGGTCTGCTCTCTCGTCACCATGATGTAGGCTGCTCTACTCTTCCATATGCTCCCTGCCATGATGGACTGAACCCTTGAAACTACAGAGATGGAAGATTATGTCTGTCACTAGCAGAGCAGTGTGTGGGAAATGCGGGTGGCCCTACATAGAGACTGGCTACTTGTAAACCCTACCCCTAAGAGTACTTCTGAGGAAGATGACCAGTAGGACAAGGTCTTTAGGGACACTGAAAAAACCTTCATAGCTTGGCTGCACATTAGCAGTTCCTCCATATATGCCTCTACCAATTGGCTCTTACCTCTTGGCCACTTGCTGGGAGACATGGTGGGCAATGCCATCTCCTATTTAGAATTCACTTGGAATTCACAAAGCTGGAGATGCTGCTGGGGTTCCAAGAGTGCTTCCGATACCACCAAGTAGGCAGGCAGTGCCTGAGGTGACAAATCCCTGCCTCCCACAGGGGCTAAGTAGAGAAGGAGAAGCAAACCCCTGTGCTAGGCTTCACTATACACAGCTTAGCACTTGGTGGGGGGGGGGGCAGAAAGGAGGATTATCAAATGACATCTAGCCTGGGTTATATGTGACCCTGCCCCAAAACACCAAAAAAAAAATCGGTATGTATTAGTGGTGTACACACACACACACACACACACACACACACACACACGGATCTTAAATTGTAATTTTTTGTTGTTGTTGTTTTCTTCAAAACTTAGAATGCAGAAAGTGGTTAATTTTGCCTAGTATAAAAAGTACTAAGACATTAAGCAACCAATTTTTAATGTGGATTTAAAGTGTCATCATAATTCTGGTAAATGTTCAGGTGACAACTTGGAGGTATTTTGAAATGCTTTACCTATTTCACAAAGACAATTCCAATATGTTAACATTTATTGATCTATTGATTTTAAGCTAACTTGAGGTATATCTTACTGTAGCTCCAAGTTTGAAAATGGGAAAAAGGTACAAGTCAGTAGTTCTTGCTGCTTTTAGCATTAGAAACACTTGCCTCCACCCTTCCTGTGAGCCGGGTACCATCTGCAGCCACGAACCCCAGGGTCACTACCAATTTCCTTATGGTGTTTTGTTTTGTTTTGTTTTGTTTTTTCCCCTCCTTTTCTTGCCTTGGTGGTTCGGGATAGACTACACTTGATGAACATATATGAGCAACAGGGGCTCAGAGCCTTTAAAAAACAATGGCATCTCGATTTAGGTGTGCCTTTTCACTCCCCAGTTGGAAACATGTCTAGGTACAACATTTTAATTTGCCCCTTGCTTGTTGAGCACAGAGAAAGTAGTTGGAAAGAAAAGGGTGAGCAGTGATGGGTCCAGCCACTGTTTAGAAAGGCAAGGTATTATGAGTCTCTCGGGGCCAAGTGAATACAGTCGGTTTTTGTCCAAGACAGCTAGGCATTGGGCAAATTGTAAGCCTCACAGTACCAAAGTTTCCCACAGCAGAGATCTCTGTGTTGAGGCCCTTTGGAGCTGACCCGAGAAAACCTGCATGTGCATGCCTGCAACCTAAAAGATATATAGCAAAGAAACAAAGACACAGGAACAAGGCCAAGTATAGGAATGTGAAATTCAGGACCACAGGGACTTATCATAAGGAACTGGCTTATGTACGGTGAAGCTGGGTAGCAAGCTCCAAGTCTACAGAGAGGTAGTCAGGGAGGGGAGATTAAAAGCAAGTTGGAAACTCATGAACACAGACTAAAGCTTTGTTGTCTAAGAACAGTAAGGAAAAGTAGTTTGTGGGCAGGTTGGAACTTTGAGGGCATCAAATATTTGGATCTCTGACGTTACAAAACAACTAAATACTCCTTAGACATTCAACTTATCAGGTTAGCCCTACTCCATAAAGTCATGCAATCTTTTAACTAAGTTAAATTTGACTGATCAGGAACTTTGTTTTTCTTTATTTGAGACAAGGTCTCCTGTAGCCAGGGCTGGCCTTGAACACTCTGTGTATCCTGAGGCTGGTCCTGGAACGCCTTATATTTCTGCCTCAGTTAGGGGTTTTTAATCACACCTACAAAGCTCATTCATGTCAGTTTTTAGATTTGTGTTCGATTAAATAAGTGAGGTCTGTAGTGCAGCTTGGCCTAGGTTAGACATCAATAAGCTATTACACAAGAGCCAGTGCCTGACATGTGTCCCTTTCATGTTCTTTCCTCTTTGTGCCTCTAGAGAAACTACAGCTCAACAGATGGGGACTAAAGCAATTAAGATAAACCCTTCTGGGGCTGAAGAGATGACTTAGCAGTTATGAGTACTAGCTGCTCTTTCAGAGGACCTGGGTTCAATTCCCAGTACCCACTTGGCAGGCCGTAACTGTCTGTAACTCCAGTTCCAGGGCTTCTTACACCCTCCCACAGACATACATGCAGGCAAAAAAACCAGTGAACACAAAATAAAAATAAATTACATATAAAAAGATAAACCTTTCTTTACAATTTTTTAAACATTCAATATATGTGCGTGTGGGTATTGGCACACATGTGCCATGGCATGCGTGTGGAAGTCAGAGGACAGTTTACAAGAGTCAATTCTTTCTACCACGTGAGTTCTGGGGATTGAACACTGGCTTTTGGAGTGCATCCTTGGCTACTGAGCCATCTTGACCGCCTGATAAAACCCTTCTTACAGTCTCCAAAAGGAGAAAGTGGGAGGAATAAAATAGCAGGCTACCCATACTCTCTAACTACACCCCTAGAGCTGTAGGTTTAGCCTGTAGCAGGAAGGGGAAAATGGAGAGAAGGTAACCTTTTAACAATAGCAGCAAATGAGAAGTTTTGGAATGTAAAATTTCATTAAGATAATTACTGGTCATCAAGGAGGAGAATTGGCATAGTTAAACCGGGTACAGTGACTAGGAACATAAAACCCCAGAGCTGAGCCAAGCAGGAAGCAACAGGATTACATTACACAAATTAGATTAGAAGTGCTACAATTGTTTAGATGGAGGGATGTCTGGGGAAGTCAGAGGCTTGCTCCTGAAGACAGAATTGGAACTGGGCCCTAACAGATGAGCAGTATGTAGAAAGTTGGAGCAGAGGAGGAACTAGTGGAATAAAAGTTTGGGAAATGATTTTTACACACATGGTACTTGGTTGGGGGCATACACACCACACAGCTTCCTGCAGCAAAGCGTGGATGCCAAGGGGCTAAGGACAGACAAGGGCCACACCAAGCAGGGTACCAAGTGCCTGGTAGAAGAGTTGGATTTAACTTTTCTTTTTTGTTTTTGAGACAGCATCCTATGTGGCTTCAAATCCACTCACTATGTAGCTGAGGATGGTCTTAATTACCTGGCCTCTCTGTCTCCTAAGTGCTGGGATACAGGGGTGCACTGTGATAGTGTAAAAGGAGGTCTGTGGAGAACTCTTGGTTCTTGAGGGGAGGAAAGTTTGTTCCGAGTCTTTCAAAGACAGGTTAAAGTGATAACACAGATGGGATTTAGGGGAGGGCTGTGACTCAAGCAGGGCAGACAGGGAGGAGGCCAGGGTAACCTAGTCTGGAACCCACACTAGCTGCATCTAGAATAATGGCATAAACATGGAATTAGAGAAAAGAGAAAACTCTTGAGAAATATTTCAAAGACAAAAGCAGTATGAGGGACAGTCAATTTAGAGTGTGGTGACAGCAAGGAGATTTCAGAGAATCCCTTGGTTTGTAGCTTAGCAATCTAGAGTGACCATGAGGTCACCAACAGAAGTGAGGGAGCAGGGAAGGAAATTCCTTCTTGGGAATTGTGCTAGAGTTTGAGGATCCTGAAGCTAAAACCATGATTTTAAAATGGAAATGGCTGGGAATGGGAAACAAATGACCCTGAGATTTCTTGAGACTGGTATGCTGGAGGGACTGCAAGGAAGAGGTCGGTTAGGAAACTGGAGGCTCTGAGGCCCGGGTGGTGTTTCCCAGGGCTTCTTCCAGCTGAAGAGGACCTTCAGAAGAAAGGGCAGAAACAGAACAGTCGGCTACCCAGATGATGTCAACACAACAGAACCCTGTTTGGGGTCATGGTGTAAGACCCTGGAATTAGTGAATTTGGGTAAAGATTTTTTGGGAATCATGAGGGGAAAAAAGTTTCTTTTCTCCTTTGTCTCTTCCCTTTTAGGATGAGAATTTCAGTGGGCTCCACATATCTGGTAAGGTATATTGCCAGACTGTCTTTTAGGGTGGAAGAAAAAAAATCACTGAGAAGGAAAAAGAATTGTTCAAAGAAAGACAGGAAGGCCGACTGAGTGGGAAAAAATACCACTGTAAAAGATACCCAGTGTTTCATTGGACAATTATAGGTGAGAATAGCCAAATCGACTCACTGCTGACATTAGAGTTTACTATGTACAGTGCTGTAGCAAATTATTTATGTTCAATGTTTCTTTAATCCTTACTTTGAAGGAAGATTAATATTTTTCCTAATCAACAGTATATCACAATACCAAGTGCTGGGATTATAGGTGTATGCCACTACACCTGGCCTGGAGTGTGTTATTATGTAAAGTACTTTAGGGGATTGATGAGGTAGCTCAGTGGTTAGCACTTCCTGCTCTTTCAGAGGACCCAGGTTTGTGACATACCTGTGAGTGCGCGCTTGCGCGCGCGCGCGCACACACACACACACACACACACACAATTTAAAAAATCTTTAAAATCCTTCAGGTTTATGTACTTGCAATTTAGAACATAGTCAAATAAACAGGCAAGATGTGACTGAAGTTGCTTTTTATTTTTGTGTTTTTCTTTTAAGAAAAAGTTATATGGTATATGCCTCTAATCCTTGCAGTTGGGAGGTGGAGGCAGAAGGACCAGGAATTCAAGGATATTATGGGCTACATGAGCCCCTATTTAAAAAAAAAAACAAAAACCAATTATCCAACCAACTAATCAAGCAAAAGAGCTAAATGAAACAAAGAACACACAGAGTGAGACTTTGGGCCAGGTTTACAACAGACATGATGAGGGGTGGAAAATCCATTGGGCTTCATGTATATATGTTATAATCTCTACCTTTCATGTAAAATAGCAATGCAGTTTTCAATGGAATGAACATGTTTGTTTTTCTTCTTCTTTTCTTTAAATAGGATTTGTTGTCTGAAGAAATGGATACTTCTCCATCCAAAAAATACCCAATTAAAAAGCGGGTGAAAATACATCCCAACACTGTCATGGTGAAATATACCTCTCATTACCCCCAACCTGGGGATGATGGGTATGAAGAGATCAATGAAGACTATGGTAGATCTATGGAGGGAAACCCAAAGGAAAGTCTGCTCAGTGAAATGAGAAGAAAGGGACGAACTTTGTTTGGAACCATGGGCACTCAGCCTCCACGATCAGAAGACCCAAGAGCCAGTAGCATGGGACAGTTCCAGAGCTTTGCAGAGAAAAACATTTTTCAGTCCCGAAAAATGTGGCTAGTGCTCTTTGGGTCTGCTTTGGCGCACGGATGTGTGGCTCTCATCACGAGGCTTGCTTCCGACCGTTCTAAAGTTCCATCCTTAGAACTGATTTTTATCCGGTCTGTCTTGCAGGTCTTATCCGTGATAGTTGTGTGTTATTACCAGGAAGCTCCCTTTGGGCCCAGTGGATACAGATTGCGACTTTTCTTTTATGGAGTATGCAATGTTATTTCCATCACCTGTGCTTATACCTCCTTTTCAATAGTTCCTCCCAGCAATGGGACCACGATGTGGAGAGCTACCACCACTGTTTTCAGTGCCATTTTAGCTTTTCTACTGGTAGATGAGAAAATGGCGTACGTTGACATGGCTACAGTGGTTTGCAGCATCTTAGGTGTTTGTCTTGTCATGATCCCCAACATTGCTGATGAAGACAATTCTCTGTTAAATGCCTGGAAAGAAGCCTTTGGGTATACCATGACTGTGATGGCCGGGCTGACCACTGCTCTTTCTATGATAGTGTACAGATCCATCAGGGAGAAGATCAGCATGTGGACCGCACTGTTTACCTTTGGTTGGACTGGAACAATCTGGGGATTATCTACTATGTTTGTCCTTCAGGAACCCATCATTCCTTTAGATGGAGAAACATGGAGCTATCTCATTGCTATATGCATCTGTTCTACTGCAGCATTCTTAGGCGTTTATTACGCCCTAGACAAATTCCACCCAGCTTTGGTTAGCACAGTACAACATCTGGAGATTGTGGTAGCTATGGTCTTACAGCTTCTAGTGTTACACATATTTCCTAGTGTTTATGACGTTTTTGGAGGAGTGATCATTATGATTAGTGTATTTGTCCTTGCTGGCTATAAACTTTACTGGAGGAATGTAAGGAGGGAAGATTATCAGGAAATACTGGACTCTCCCATTAAATGAATACCTGGCTAGTATTTTCATCTTGTTTATGTCTAGTTATTAACATGTACACTGCCATTTTAATATTTACCTGTAGATGTCTTTTGTGTTATATTATTGATAGAGTGCTATATAGTATAATCATGCAGATGCAGAAAAATATACCAGACTAATATATTAAAGCATAAATATTAAATAGATGAAATATGTCATGAACTTTGTGTCTTTGCAATTGTTAATAAAAGGTAATTGTGGTAGAAGAGAACCATTCTCCATCACTAAAGGCGCAAGACTTGGAGTCTCAGATTGAATTTCTGTGGTCATAAACGTCTAAACTTGAAAAGTATTTTTATTTTCCTTTTGAGACCAGGTTTCTTTATGTAGCCCTGGCTGTCCGGGAGCTCTGTAGACAAGACTGGTTTCCAACTCACAGAGATCCACCTGCCTCTGTCTCCTGAGTGCTGGCATTAAAGGTGTGTGCCCCTGTGACTGGCGAAAAGTCTTTATTTTTAATGTTCTACAAATGTGCATCAAATATCCTTCAACATTCAAAGATATTCATTTATGAAAAGTACACTATAGGATAAAATGTTGAACACTTAGCTAAAATCCAATTTTCCACTAAAAATCTAAGAAGTCCTAAAAGGTATGAGAAGGGGAGGAAAGAAAATCTGGATTTCAGTAACAGGGAGTCTAGAGGCTAGAATGGGAAATGTGTCTTCCCACAGCGTTACAGCACTGACTAGAGTGTAGGGTGTAAGGGTTTCTCACCAGCCCTCTATAACTGATGATCCATACCATTTGCCTGATGATGTGAGACCTAATGTTTGGACAAGCCTCTTTATCTCCTTTTATGCAAGTCTTTTTCATAGCTGTTCCTGTTTATGATACTTTGGTAAGTATTAAGTAAAGCAGACATTCTCCTTTAAAAAAAAAAGACACTGACTTGTCTATTGATTGATGACCTCAAAGTAGCTGTGGTTACAAGCGCAAGACCAGCACAAGGTGAAGCTTGGCATGATTCCAGCACGGGCAGGAGAGGGGCTCTTCAGAACCATGCTTTACTGCATTGGTGTTGATTGATACCTGCTGAGGGAGGGAGAAGACTTTTTTTTTCCAAGAATAAAGAAAAATTAAAAAATTTAACACTAGCAGTAATCATGATACAGCAGAAAACTGATATGGTATCCTGAGACTCTCTTCAAAGGCACCTCTAGGTCTGTAAAAGCATACTAGGTAGCATTAATTTGAGTCTGATCTGGGCCACTATTCATTCTGCTCACGCCCATGTTGATGGGGATACTGATTATTAAGGTATTGTCTTAGTTCCTGTCTATATTTTCCTATATGATGCTGAGGCTCAGCCCCACACATTTCAGTTTTCTAATGCTAGCCAGTATCTCTCCCAGGATTCTGCCTACACAGGACATTACAGAGAGGTTGAGCCTTATGGCATAGGGCTGGAATTCTAGCTACTTGGGAGGCTGAGGCAGGTGGATCACAAAGTTCAGGGTTAGCTTTGGCAACTTACTCAGGCCTGTTTTCAAAAAGGAGAAGGTCTACTGGAGATATAGCTCAACAGCAGAGCACTTAAATACTATGCAGCAAGCTGTTTTAGGTTCAACCACCCAGTACTGCAAATAAATAAATAAATAAATGCAAACGAGTCAACAGCGGGAGACGAGAAGGCAAAAACTCAGAACTTTGTTTAACCCTCAGTACTGCAAACAAACAAACAAACACATACATACATAATACATACATACTTGACAAAGCAAACAAGTCAACAGAGGGAGATCAGATGGCTGAGGAGAGGGACTTCCCTCTTTCCATTTGCCTCATTATTTGCTGTTTGACTCCAGCAGTCAGCAGGACTTAATTTTATCTTTACGTTACTTCTGACATTATTCCGTCCTGTAACCCATGCCCACACATCATTCCCTGAGCAGAAGAGCCAGCTGGGGAGCTTCCCACTGAGCTGTATCCCAGCCAGGTCATGCCTCTCTGCTGAAGTCCTATAGTCCAAACTTAATCTCCCTTTTCACTAGCCCTAGGGGTGGTAGCTGATCCATGAAGCAGTTTCTTTCCGGTTACCTCAGTGTCATCTCTGACCCCTCCCTGCATTTTATTTTATTTATTTATTTAATTTATTTATTTAGTGACCCTTTGAGACAGGGTCTCACTATATACCCATGCTGGCTTTGAACTTGGGGTGATCCTTCTGTCTGCCTCCCCAACGATGGGATGACAGGTGTGAGCCCCCAAACCTGGGGTCACTTTTTTCAGCCCACTAACACGTAATTCTAAACCTCCTCCATTGTGATATCTTGTAGTTTCTGGTTTTTCTGAGTGAAATGTTTCTAAATCATCTCCAAACAAATCCAAAGCATTAATAAGGTAGCCAGCTTTGAAAAATGTTGACACTTAGATTTTCAGGGATTTCTGGACATTAGTTATCAATAGACATTATGCAAACTGAACCAGATGCAGAGGTATAAGCCTGTAATCTTAGTGTCTTAGAAAGCTGAGGCAGGATGCTCCTAAATTTGAGGACAGCTTAAGAAATTTAGCAAGATCCTGGGTAGCATCCATGAAGTCTTGCGTGCAACCTGCTGTGGATGTGCATAGACATTGTTGGAAACGAGCAAAAGAAATTTATTTTAAGTATAACCATTTCATTTTCAGACTCCATTTAAAAATAGGGAGAAACTAAATTCCAGGTCCCAGGCCTTACGGGAGCTGGGGACTTCCCAATAGCTGAACAGCTTCTGTTGTAAGGAAAGTTACTGGAGTCCAGACATCTCAAGGACAACTCCTCCATCTTGTTGGCAGGGTCAAACAAGTTTATGTTCCCAGGCCCTGGGACCAACTCCTATCCTGACTGATGGGAACCCCCTTGCTCAATCCCTTATGTAAAGATATGATTGGACAACAGTATAGCCTACCCCGCTCCCCCTTGCTCTATGGTTTTATGTAAATGAAATTTAATTTAAATGTGGCAGTAAGTTAATCCAGTGGCTGTATTGATTTACCTTATGCTAGTCCCCAATAACTTCACAGAGAAATCAAGATTCATTTAAAACTGCACCTCATTATCAATAGTTAAATGATCTATCTTAAACTTACATGCTAATCTGGCTACCTCCCAACCCCATCCCATGATACTGACCCGGCTCTTCAGATTCCCTTCTTCATGGCTCCAATTTCTCCAACCTGTTGCTGATCTGAATCTCCCTCTGTCTCTCTCTCTCCTTCCTCTGGCTGGATATCCTGCCCTATTCTATATTATGCCCAGCCATTGGGTGATCAGCATTTATTGACAAGGCACAGAATACACGTAAGAACTGTTTACAGAAACTTGAGACAGGAGATTCTTGGTATAAGCATTATAAAGCCTTATTTGGATTGAAATGAGATATGAGGGCAGAGAAATCAGCATTTGAATAACATAGTGAATAAAAACATTATGCCTTCAGTTTTATCTTCTAAATATGCTGCACAAAGTCTCTTCGGGGTCATAGTTCAGCTCCTGTCACTGCGGTCTTTAGGAGAGGTGAGAAAATAGAGCAGAAGGTTTTGAAGAAATATTAATCAGAATGTTTTCAATTTGACTCAAGACAGAAAAATAAGCACCAGCAACTAAGAAATCTGGAGAACTAGATGAATGCCCAGCAGAATAAATAGAAAAAGGCATCTTAAAACAGTGCAACTCAACAGTGTATTTTTGCTAATGAGGATAAGATGTAGAATCTTAAAAATAACCAGGGCAAAAAGACAAATGAACAGATAGACAATGACAAGAGCTACAGGGCTAGAGAGATGGCTCAGTGGATAAGGGCTCTGTCACCAATCCAGACAACCCAAGCTGGATCCTTGGAATCTGTGCACGAGTGCACACACACACAAATAAAAATTAATAAATAAAACATTTTTAAAACTACAATGTAGGGTTGGAGATATGATTCCTCCATCAAGAGCACTTGTTGCTCTTTCAGAGAAGCCAGGTTGGGTTCCTAGGACCCACATGCAGCTTACAACTGTCTGCTATTTCAGTTCCAGGAATTTTGTGCTCTCTTCTGGTATCTGAGGAAACTGCTTGTAAGCAAAACATCCAACACACATAAAAGAAAGTTTTTGTTTGTTTGTTCGTTTTTTTAAGAATTGCAACTTGCTCCTTAGCAGGAGCAAGAGCCAGAAAACATCAGAAAGATCTACTGAAAAAGTACTGAAAAACAGACAACTCTTTAGTGACTTCTCATTTCTTTTTTATTCTTATTTAGTTTTTATTCATAATCGTAAACTTAACTTTGCAATCCAGCTACACTTGAAGGGAAATGAGGAAGATACGGAACCCAAAGAACTTCAGTGAGAGCAGAGACTACAGGGTATTTTGAGCAGATGGGTGAGGGCGCTCTCCTGAGCTACCGAAGGATTGGTTGGATGGGTAAAATGCCTGCAAGTCAAAGGAAATTAGAGTTGTCCACAGTTGGAAATGGTGATCTTCTTGCTGGTCTTGCCATTCCTGGACTCACACTGCTCCATGGCTTCCACGGTGTGCATGCCTTCTCTCCCCTTCCCAGAGACCACATGCTTGCTGTCGAGCCACTCAGCCTTGGCAGTGCAGATAAAAACCTGGGAACCATTTGTGTTTGGTCCAGCATTTGCCATGGACAGGATGCCAGGACCTGTATGCTTCAGGATGGAGTTCTCATCCTCAAATTTCTCTCTATAGATGGACCTGCCACCAGTGCCATTATGGCGTGTGAAGTCACCACCCTGGTACATGAATCCTGGAATAGTTCTGTGAAAGGAGGAACCCTTAGAGCCAAATCCTTTCTCTCCAGTGCTCAGAGCATGAAAGCTTTTTGCTGTCTTTGGAACTTTGCCTGCAAATAGCTCAAAGTAGACTCGGCCCAAGGGTTATCCATCTGCTGTGATGTCAAAGTACATGATGGGGTTGACCATAGCTGCAGCAAGCAGCGAAAAGTGACAGGGCGTATGCAACTCTGACTTCTCATTTCTTCTAGGATAAACTCTAAGGACCTCGGCTTTCCTAACATTGCTTCAGTTCTAGCTACTGTCTGCTCCATCAACATGCTACAAGCACTTAGTGCCTTTATGTTAGGTAATTCCCTCCCAAACCCTTCTTTGTGCCAACTAGTCTTACTATACATTTCCTCTCTCATTGAGGCTTAATGCCCATCTGTCCCTAGATACAACTGTTGATGTGTTTAGCATACAAATTAAACAAGTTGGTTTAAATCTCAGTATCTGACACTGGTGTGGACTTGAGATCTGCAGTGCCTATTTTAGCACCCACCATACAAAGCCGACTCTTTCCTATGACAGCATAACCATACTAAATCCAGAAGTTAATTTAGTAGGGCCCACTAATTTTTATACTTCAATAGCAAGTCTGTGAAAACTTCTTGATAACAGACAGGTAGGATTTTCTTCCTCCTAAACACTCCTGTATGATAGGGACACTAAACTAGGTCATTATAACAATAAGCTGCCAACAGTTTCTTGGGAAAGTCTTAAGATATGGAGGGTTCTTATTTCCTTTATTATCCCAGATATCCTCCTTTGGAGTTAGTGGGGTGAGCTGCCTGTATGCTTTTGGTTTGCTTTTGGCAGGTCTCTCTATGTAGCCTTGACTGTCCTGGAATTTGCTACATAAACCAGGCTGGCCTTGAACTTGCAGAACTTGAACCCGTCTTTGCAGGTGTAGTGGTCTATATGTTTGTTTTTGTCTTTTTGTTTTTCAAGACAGGGTTTCTCTATGTAGCCCTGGCTGTCCTGGAACTCACTCTTTAGATCAGGCTGGCCTTGATATACCTGCTTCTGCTTCCCAAGTACTGGGATTAAAGACATGTACCACACCCTTCTCTTTGGTATGTATGTTTTTTAATATATAATTTGCATTACTTATTTTTGATACTAACAATAGAACATAGGCAGAGTATCCTTTGCCCAGTTTTATGGTCTACTTTTTTCAACTAAACTCAGGATAAAAAGGGGTTACAGGTAATTTGTATTTTACCAGGGCAGGCCACCCATGTATTTATTAACATGCAATTAAGTTAAAAGCTGAAAATAACTTTTTAGGACTTACAGGTAGAGCCTGTGTTACAGTGAAAGGAAGGGGCTGGAAATTCAGTGATTAAGAGTGCTGACGGGGCTGGAGAGATGGCTCAGCGGTTAAGAGCACTGACCGCTCTTCCGGAGGTTCTGAGTTCAATTCCCAGCAACCACACGGTGGCTCACAACCGTCTGTAATGGGATCCAATGCCCTCTTCTGGTGTGTGTCTGAAGATAGCTACAGTGTACTCATATAAATAAGAGCGCTGACCTTCCAAGGGTCCTGAGTTTGAGTCCCAGGACCCACAGGGTGGTTCAAAACCATCTGTAACTCCAGTTCCAGAGGATCCTATATTCTCTTTTGGCCTCCAGGGGCAGCAGGTACGCACATGATACACAAGTATACATGTACACCAAACACTCGAACACACAAAAAATGAAAGGAAGATGTATTAATTCCTCGATTATTGACGAAGATGTGCTGGGCACGGAGTGAGGGTGGGTTGATACTGACACAGTTCCTCATTTAGTAGATTTTGCAAGCTAGGTATATGGGTGCTGCGCTGGAGGCAAAAACCTGTGTTTCAGTTATTACCTAGCCTAGAGTGTTTCTTTTAGGTGCCACACCTACATTAAGCAACAAAGGTAGTTGGGAAATAGTGAGGCAGGTTATGGGTGGCTGCAAGACTAGTTAGTAAGGAGAACCAATTTACTGATGCCTTGGCAGGTGGCTGGGGCTGAGCCACTGCCATGCTCAGCCCAAGGGCAAAGGTATCTGTCCTTTTCACACGACTGGAAGCCGAGAGTGAAGGCTGCCCACGCGCCAGGGCACTCGGAAGTTCCTCACACAGCTTATTTTGGTTGTGGCTTTAATGGACAAACATCTTAATTTTTCTCCGAGGCTTGATTTTCTTTGTCGCTTTCTGTCCCTAAGATCTGTAGCTGGTCGGCCCTTTCTGGCAGGAACCAGATAGTTTGGGTTGAACTCGGGACCACTATTCGACATTAATGAGCGATTATAATGACAGGTTTTAGTAGCACTGGGAGAGGCGGAAAGTAACCAGCCACCGAGGAAGCTGGGGGAGAAAGCGACGGCGGGGCCCAACGTACTCCTCACCTTCTGTTCGAAGGCCGCGCAGTCTCAGCACACTGAACATTCAGCCCCGCGCTTGATTGACAAGCCCGCTCGCCCAATCCCGGAGCAGCGCTTACCGCTGAAGCGTCAGGGGCGGGAGCCGGAGGAGATGGAGCCTATTAGGTTGAGCGTGGAGCGGGTTTCCTGCCCGCAACGGTCCGCCCACCGGTTGCGCGCGCCCCGCCCCTCTCTGAGAGCTACGCGGCGGCGCAGCACAGGCCTCGTGCGGTAACGGCATCCGGGCAGCCGCGGTGGCGTCCCGGTGCAGTCCTCAAGTGACTGGAGCCGCGGGCTCGGCGGAGGGAAGGTGAGACGGCCTCGCCCGCGTGCGGACACACGCACAGTTCTTTCAGTCTCCCGGTCCGTCCGCTCTGCCTGCTAGTCTCTCGTCGCTTCCTCTTCCCCGGCGAAGTTAGCCCGGGGGCGCCGTCTGCTGGCGGCGGAGCGGAGCAGAGGGGGCGGGGAGGCCGCTCGGCGGAGCTCGGGTGTTCGTGGTGCAGCTCGGTGACCCCGCGGCCTCTCGCCTGAGCTGCGAGCTCCGCTCGGGGAGGCGGGCAGGCAAGTGTTCGGCGCGCTGCCTCGGAGGTTCTCCTCTGAAAGCCCTGTCGCGGTCTGTGGTGGTGTCCGAGGCCGGGACGGTAGGGACGCGGGCTGGCAGGAAGGGCGCTCTCACCTCCAGCCGCCTGCCGGAGGAAGCCGTGGGGGGGGGGGGCATCCTCGGGGCGCGCCCTCCCCCTTCCCGTTCTGGAGCGGGAGGGATGGGGGATGCCTGGGGGCTGTTGAGGTGGGGTAGGTAGGTCCAGGAAAACCAGTCCGCTGGGTTGGTTGGTTTCGTAGCGTTTCGTAAGGGTTTCCGTGCTAGTTCGGTTCAGTGTTAACAGCTGGGTTGGAAGGAAGCTGTTTTTTTGTTCAGGGTTGAGGACTGTAACATCATTGCTTGGTTAATGTTGAGCCGAGCTGAAGTCACCCAGAGAAAATACTGCCCCTTAGGTAAGAATCCATTGGAGTTAGGAAAGAACGAGATGAAGAAAACTTCCTGACCCCATCTTGGGTGGGGAGCAGTGAGAGTCAGTGTTCAGCCAAAACCGGGTAAAGTTTTGCAAGAAGTGTTCATTTTCAAAAGCTTTACTTTGGTAGCTTGATTGTGATCAATCAGCCTTAACGATTTCTTAAGCACCTGGAAGTCAATTGTGTGCTTTCAGCCTTTAGCGACGTCACAACATGAACAGAGAAATAGTCCAAGAAGAAAGTTTTGTTTGATAATTTTCAGTCTTGTTTTTAAATAGGCATTCGATTCGCATCGTGATAGTAAGTCAAAGCATCTGCGTTGGTTCATTAGTACTTTTTTTCATCGTGGCCACATTGGCGTTTTCTCTGAGAAAACTTCTGTCGGAATTGGCTAGAATAACTTAAGTGTGCATTATGTTGATGTCTCAGCTGTATGTATGAGCATTAAGTTTGAAAAGACTTGCTTCCCTGTCAAGCATTTTTTGTTTAGATTTTCCAAGCTCTACCGATCCATGTAAATAAGTTGACATGTTAATGTATTGCTTTATTAAACACTGAGTGATAGTTTATGCTGCTGATTTTCATAATTTGAGAATTTCGTTCTAGAATTCAAGGCTTGATATGATTATTGTTATAAATAAATCCCTTCTCAGGAAAACCTGAAAAAAAAAAATGAATTAACCCTGGTAATATGGAAGAATGCATGGTTTCAATGCCAGAAAATCAAATGATTGTTTCATTGCTAAGTGAAATTGAAGGAAAATTGAAATTACTGAACATTTAACAAATCCAACAGTTTGAAGACAATTTGACAGGCCTGGATGATTCTCACTTTAACTTCTGGGAAATAGAACTTGAAAGCTGATGCTGTGCGCTGTCTTTCTTGGTGATACATGGAATGTACTTTCAGTCACCCAGGCATAAACCTTAACATCGTCCTAGTTTTTTTGTAGTCGTTTTCTTTAAAAAAAAAAAAAAAATATATATATATATATATATATATATATATATATATATCTTGCCTTTGTATTCTTATATATTCTTTTTAATTTCTGTTTCTGAACTGCTCACTAGCTCTAACTGGATTTTCTGCCTGGAGGTTCTCAAATGTGTTCTGCCTGTGCTGATCTTAAAATAATACTTTGAACATATTTTTCACTGTTTAGACACTAGTAATATCTTTCGTCTAGATTTCAGTCTTTAAGGGTCTATTTTTATTTTATATGTTTGAGTGTTTTGCCTACATATAAGCACGCCATGTGGTGTGGGTTCTGGGAACAGAACCGAGATCCTCTGCAAGAGCTCTTAACCACTGAGCCATCTGTCCTAATGTAGAAAAGATTCTCTGCAAATTACTAAAGTTGCAAAGTAACTGTGTTCCTGCACTGACTGGAACGGGGAGGCAGCATAAGCCTAACCTCTGTACACCTCAGCCTTGGCCACTGGGCCTGGTCTGCGTTGTGAATGGGGGTAGGGAAAAGAGGAAAAAGGAGCAGAGTGAACCTTTGTTAAGCCTGCCTCCTTCCTCCCTTTCCCACCCTCTCTTCTTTTTCCCTCTCCTGTCTCTTTTTTTCCCCTCAGTTTTGGGGTCAGATCCATGACAACCACTGAGGTATATCATCAGTCTAAAGTTCTATTTTTTTTTTTTTTTAAAGATTTATTTATTTATTTATTTTATGTATGTGAGCACACTGTCTCTGTCTTCAGACACACCAGAAGAGGGCATCGGATCCCATTACAGATGCTTGTGAGCCACCATGTGGTTGCTGGGAACTGAACTCAGGACCTCCGGAAGAATAGCCAGTGCTCTTAACCTCTGAGCCATCTCTCCAGCCCCCCTATTTTTTTTTTTTTTAAAGATCGGTTATTACATTTTCATCATTGAGTGTGTGTTGGGGGGGGCGGCGGCAGGCAGTGTACCATGGCCCATAACTAGAGTCAGTGGACAGCTTGTGAGGAGTCAGTTCTCTTTCAACTACATAGGTCCCACGAAGTGAACTCAGGTTTTTAGGCTTGGCAGCAGGTACCTTTAACTGTAGAGGCATCTCGACACCTAGCCAGAGTTATATTTTTTACATATAGATAAACATTTTAAAAAAGTGTGTGTATGTATGTCTGTTGAGGACTTGACAGTGCACTTGAGGCAGGTGCCTGAAAAGGGAGGCCAGAAGAAAGTGTCACATGTGGTAGAGGTGCAGTTAGGAGCCTCCTGACACAGTTGCGCGGAATCAACTTTGGGTCCTTTGCAAGAACAATACTTGAATTTAACCGGAGCCATCTTTCCAGCCCTCAGAAATTTAGTTATGATTTTTGAGTAAAGGTTGTCAAAATTTTCTGTTACTTTTGTTAAACTGAGTCTTTTTTTTTTTTTGGTCTCCCCCTCTTTCTTTCCAAGTTAGCCTACAAAGTGATGGGCTTTGTGACGCATTTGCGTGTGTATTTATTGCTGTGCTTTTTTCCTAAACACCCTTTTCCCCAGCTGACTTCTTTCTTTGCTTTGCTTTTTATTATATGGATTTCTGTCATGATATCATGGAACATTGTTGCAACACTGGAATCTAGCCTTTTGTTTTTTAGATTGGGAAAGTGAAATCCATGCAAAATAACTACTGTAATTTACACATGCAGAGCTGAGACTCAAATGTCATCTTATTCAAGTATCATGTGTTCTTTATGCTATCATATTATTATATTGTATAATATGTAATACTTATTTACTCCTTTTTTATTCAGAGGTGGGCTCTCAAATCATTGCTCTAAATTGCTGCTCAAATTATGTTCTAATGTGGTCTTCCATCTTTCTGATTTAGCCTCATAAGTAGCTGGGATTCCTGGCATATGACCTTTTATTTTGTATTTTTCAGACTCCATGTATTAGTAGCATTAATAAAATAAATTGTCTTTGTAGTTGAATCCTGCAGCTCCCTACGAAGTGTGTGTTGGTGCTAGGATGTAGCTCTGTGGTGGACAGAGGGAGGTTGGATCCTCAGCACCAAAGGGAAAAGACAGTAGATGGCTGCCTTACAGGTTTAACTGTTGGAGTTTATTTTCCTTGACTTATTTAGTAAAAAGAACGACTCTCCGGAGGACTTTGAAAGGGTGTTGTGATGGTTTGGTGGAAGCTTGGAGAGTTTACCGTGTAACTGAGTGTAATGAGCCAGCCAGATGTTCTCTCTGTGGCTGTTAAAACAGTAACACTTCTACATTGCGTCTGTCAAGAATCAGCTCTGCAGTCTGCTTGTTAATCACATTGTAAAAACCACTTTCCACTTTGTACAGTTTGAGCTTTTTATTTTTTAACTCTAAAGTTTGTTAATAAAAGCAGTGCTGGGTTGCCTATAATGAGTTCAGTGGTGCAAGACAGCACAAAAAAAACTGCCAGGTAAAGTTTTTTGGAGTCTTCTCTCCTATCCCCCCTTTTTTGTGTGTGTGAGAAAAAGGGCTCACTGTACATCCCTGGTTGAGCAGAAACTTACTAGGTAGACCAGGCTGGCCTCAAACTCAACATCTTCCTGTCTCTGCCTCCTAGGTACTGGGATTGAAGGTGTACTCCACCAGGCCTCGCTGAATGCTTCCTTTTTTGATCTGAAAAAGATTAGAAGCTATTTTTTCATTTGTGTTTTGGTTGGTTAGTATGGCTTGGTTTTTTATTTGTTTAAATAAACTGCCAAATCCTAGAACTCAGACTGAGGAGAATTGCAGGTTTGGGGATAGCCTGGGCTATGTAGTACAGTCTTACCTTAAAACAAAATTACAAGTTAAAAAGTCTCTTGAGCCTGGTGTAGTGATGCATGCTTTTAATCCCAGTGCTAAATCAATTAATATCTGAATAGTTTTATTTTCCTTTCCTACTTTATGGTTCAGAGCACTGGTTGCTGTTCTGGAGGACCTGGGCTCAGTTCCTAGCGCCAAGTCCGTTCACAACTGTCTGTACCTCCAGTTCCTGAAGCTCTAACGCCTTTTTCTGACCTCCTTGGGAACTCCATTATGTATATTTACCATTTTTCCCTACTCATATGCAAAGGACATTGATTCTGTGGGTTGGTTATTGTGCAATAAAGGTGTGAAGAAGTTTGGTCAACAGACCTGTAATCCCAGTGCTAGAGAGGCTGAAGGTAAGAAGGGCACAATTTTAGGGCCATTGTGTCCTACATAATGATTTCAAGGCCAGCCTGGGCTACACAGTGAGACCTGTCTGTCCCTGTCTCTCTCTGTCTGTCTCTGTCTCTGTCTCTGTCTCTCTCTCTCTCTCTCTCACACACACACACACACACACACACACACACCAAAACAGCAGCAAAAACCTAATCAAAACATACATAAATGTAAGTGCAGATTGTTTCTTCAACATGCTGATTTCAGTTCCTTCGAGTATATTCCTAGAAGTGGGCATGCTGGATCATACATCATGGTTTTGGTTTTCCAGGAACCTCCACACTGTAGAGTCCTTTACATGCCTACTGTGATGATTTAATGACAAAGTCCCTGATTGGCTCAGATAGTTTAGTACTTGAATCCTCTTCTGTGCTGCTGTTTGGGGAGGTGGTGCAGCCTTGCTGGAGGAAGAGTGTCACTGGGTGGGCTTTTGCAGCACCCATTTCCAGTTTACCACCTCTGCTTCTTGTTTGCAGTTGAATATGTGATTAGTCTCTTAGCTTCTGTTTTTGTTGCCATGCCTGTCATTTTTCTGCCGTGTCTCTTTTCCATGATGTGTTCTTACCTCTTTGGAACCATAAGCCAACAGAGTCTTATAAGTTACCTTGATCACAGCAATAGAAAAGTAATGCACTACCAACACTAATTTCTCAGCTCATCCTCATCTGTGCTTATTTTTTTTTAATCACATGGTTTTGATTTGCATTTCTCTAGTGATGAATGATGAGTATTTTTTATGTATTTGTTGGCTTTTGTAAATCTTCCTGAGAATTATCTATTTACATCATTTGCCTATTTATTACTGTTTGTTTTTTTATATATTTATTTTTGAGATGAAGCTTCATTCTGTAGCCCAGACTGACCTTGAATTAATCTTTTCCCCTTGACCTCTTGGGTGCTTGAACTATGGGCATGTTCTTATAAGCCAGCTACTAGCCCACTTTTAATTGTGTTATTGGTAGTTGAATTGTTTGAGTTTTTATGTGAATTAATACCATGCTAGAGGAGTAGTTTGCCATTGTTTTCTTCCATTTTGTATGAATTTTTCATTTTTGGTGGTTTCCTTTGTTACAATGAAATTTTACTTTATTTTTCTTTGATATAGTTAGTCTCATTTGTTAGTTTTTGTTTTGTTCCCTGTTCTTTTGGTATCTTACCTAAAAAATCTTGCTCAGACCCATGTCCAGAAGCATTTTTCTTGTATTTTTTTCTAGTGTTTTCATAGTTTTAGGCTTACATTTAAATCTTAGATCCATTTTGAATTATTTTTATTTACATTGAGAAATAGGAATAGATGTTTTATTTTTTATGCATTTCTATAGTCAGTCTTCCAGGAAGTATTGATTAAAGAGACTTTCCTTTTTCATCTGTGTACTTGCCTTTGTTGAAAATTTGACGTTAAATATGTGGGCTTATTTGATTTTTTTTCCTAGTTATTTGCATAGTTTTAAAAAGTTAGGTTTTGTATGTTGTTTTTTGTTATTTTGCTTTCTTGTTTTTTTTTTTTTGAGACAGGCTCTCTCTCTCTCTGTTAATTTTTTTTGTTTTTTTGTTTGTTTTTTCGAGGCAGGGTTTCTCTGTGTAGCACTGGCTGTCCTGAAACTCACCCTGTAGACCAGGCTGGCCTCGAACTCAGAAATCTGCCTGCCTCTGCCTCCCGAGTGCTGGGATTAAAGGCGTGCGCCACCACTGCCTGGCTTGTTTTTGTTTTTTGAGATAGGTTTTCTCTGTATAACAGTCCTGGCTGTCCTGGGACTTGCCTTGCAGACCAGACTGGTCTTAAAATCACAGGAATCTGTTTGAAGCACTGGGATCAAAGGTGTGTGCCACCATACCTAGCAGGGTTAATTTTGGTACCTTACAGCTGTAATGAATTTTTTGAATTTCTAAGTTTTTCTATGTATAAAAAATTATTCTCTCATTTGTGGTTACATTTCTGTTGATGTGCTGTTATGCCAAAATGCCCTGACCAAAAGCAGCTCAGAGGAGGAGAGGAATAGGTTTGTTTCATGTTGTAGGTTACTCTCCCATTATTGAAAAGTCAGGGCAATAACTCAAGTAGGAATTTAAAGCAGAAACTTTAGAGGAACACTGCTTGCTAGCTCATTTACTGACTCATGTTTAGCGTGCGTGCATGTGTGTGTGTGTGTGTGTTGTGTGTTTTAGTACAGTTAGGACCACCTGCCATGAACAATGGTTTGGGCCTTCCTACATCAATTAATAACTAAGATTGCTTCCCACAGACTTGCTCAGAGGCTCGTCGGGTCTGGGCAGTCCCTCAGCTGAGACTCTCTTCTCAGGTGAGTAAGCTGTGTTGAGTTAATAGTTAGGGCTAATGAGGACACTTCCAGAAGATGGGGTAGTTTGAATCCCTTACTTCCTATTTGTTGTTTCTCTCTCTGGTCTTACTTTTTTATGACTTCCAGTACTGTATTGATGAAATGTGGTGAAAGTAGGCATCCCATTTTGTTCCTGATCACAGAAGAAGTTATTTTAACTTTTCCCAGTGTGATATTGGTTGTGGGTTTGTTATATGTAACTCTTACTTGTGTTGATGGATGTTTTGGCTTTACTTAATGTTTGACTTGTTTTAAATCATACAGAGATGTTGAAGTTTATTGTCTACCTTTATGTACTAAGAAAGGTCATCCTATGATTGTTCATATTATTTGCTGTGTTTGAAGACAAACTCAGGGCCTCAAGCCTGCTAGGCAAGTACTCTGCCGTGGATCTATGTAACTCTAGGTCCAGTCATATCTATGGTATCTATCCTTCGTTTCTATTTTTTATTCTTACCTTTTACTAGCTGGGTTTGTTTTGTTCTTTGCTAGTTCCATAAATCGCATGCTTGTTTGAAATCTCCTGAAATTTTTTTAAAACATGTTTCATGTGTATGAGTGTTTCACCTGCAAGTTTGTCCATGCACCAGGTGCCTGGTTCCTGTGGTTGTCAGAAGAAAGAGTTAGATCTCCAGAACTGGAGTTAAGAATGATTGTGAGCCACCATGTTGGTGCTGGGAACCAAACCTGTGTCTTCTGCAAGAGCAGCAAGTTGCCTTAACTGCTGAGACATCTCTCTAGCTCCAGAAATCTGCTTTTGTTGATGTAGGTTGGCACTTACTATAAACATTGCTCTTATTTTTATTTTGAAAAATATTTTTATGTGTATGAGTGTTTGCCTGCATGTATGTATGTGTGTTTGCTGTCCCTGGAGGCCAGAATAGGTTGTTGGATTCCCTGGAACTGGTGTTAACAAGTAGTGGGAGCTGCCATGTGGGTGCTTTGAACCAGCAAGTGTTTTAAACTGCAGAGCCATTTCTCTAGCTCCAAAATTTCCCCTATTTTTATGTATTAATGTGTATGTGTTTGTCTGTGGGTGAGAGCCATGTGTCTTCATGTTTTCCACAGAGGCCAGAAGAAGGTGTTGGGATCCTTGGACCTGGCGTTATGAGCATTTGTGAGCCACTGTGTGTGGCTACTGAGAACTAAACTTGGCCCTGCAACAGGAACAAGGGCTCTTCACTGGGCTGTGTCTCCAGCCCCCACACTGTTATTTTTTGTGAAAAGTTATTATTATTGTAGGTATGTTTGACGTGCGTGTGTGTGTCTGCTAGCCGCTGTGTGTGGGAAGTCACAGGTGATAGGTAACTTTTGAGGCATCGGGTCTGTCCTTTAACTTTTATGTGGGCTCCAGGGATTGATCACAGTGTTGGATTTTCACAGCAAGAGCTTTTACCTGATGAACCTTTTTCTTCATTTCTTCAGAATTTTCTCTGTTGTCCTTTGTTTGGTGCTGGGGATTGAACCACTAAGCATATACTGTATTGCTGAGCTAACTGAATTATATCTCTTAGTCCTGGCTCTATGTTAGGTAGTTTGACTACTAAATGCTTTGGAGAAGTTTTTTTGTTTTTAAAGTTTAAAAAAGTAATAATAATGATAATAATGGTATTTTGAGTAGGTTTTCTATATTTTCCCCCTTCCTTTTAAGCACAAACTGTGACTGCTTGCTTGCTTAGTGGTCTCTAAGTCTGGAAGTTTTTCTTCTTTTCTTTTGTTTGTTTGTTTGTTTGTGGTTTAAATCTGACTAGATATTTTCAAAAGATATATCTTCAAAGTAAGGTATTCTTCCTATTGGTTCTTCTAGTGAAACTCTCAACTGTATTTTCAATGCCAAAATTTGAGGTACAGCTTACTGATAATGCTAGGCAAGCATCCTGCTACTGAGCTATATTCTCTAGCCCTGATTTTTTTTTTTTTTTTTTTTGGTTTCTTCTTTTTTTAAAAATTGGTTATTTATTTTCATTTCAAATGTTATTCCTCTTCCTGTTTTCCCCTCCGCAAACCCCCTATCCCATATCCCTCTGCCCCCTGCTTCTATGAGGGAGCTCTCCCACTCACCCACCCACTCCTGCCTCACTGCCTTAGCATTCTCCTACCCTGGGTCATCGAGCCTTCACAGGACCAAGGGCTCCCTCTCCCATTGATGCCAGATAAGGCCATCCTGTGTTACATATGCAGCTGGAGCCATGGGTCCCTCCATGTGTACTCTTAGGTTGGTGGCTTGGTCCCTGGAAGCTTTGGGGGGTCTGGTTGGTTGATACTGTTGTTCTTCCTATGGGGTTGCAAATCCCTTCAGCTCCTTCAGTCTTTCCCCTAACTCCTCCATTGGGGTTCCAGTGTTCAGTCCAGTGTTTGTTTGTGAGCATCTGCATCTGTATTTCTAGCCCTGATTTTTAAAAACGGCTTTTATTTGCTGAATTCTTCACTCATTAAAATATTTGACAGTTTGTTGATTTCCTTTTTTTTTTTTTTTTTTTTTTTTTTTGGCATTTTCTAAAAAAGTTTTTGTGTTCTGTTAGAAGTGTCTTGTTAACATATTTCTTTATGTTTCTTGTGTCTCTATGTTGGTATTTTGTGCATCTGGTAGATTAGTTGTTTCTGCCAATTTTGTTAAGAATAGCTTTCGTACTAAAACATTTTTGGCAGTGTTTCCTACTTTTATTTGGATAGACTGTTGGCTTTGGTTTTAGGTGGCTACTTTAGCATAGTTTCTGTGTAGTTTCTTCAGCCATAATTAGTTTGAGAATGTCTATAGAGGTCTTTGGGACTGTGAGCTTATGGGGTGGTGGGACCGCTGCACCAGATAAGATGTCGCTCCCTTAGACAGGTGGGTTTGTTGACCGCTTTTGATGTGGTACTTCTATGTATGGGATGTCTGCCACTTTCCACTGATCATATGAAGGCACGCATACCCCAGGGAGTTTGGTAATATAGTGCAGCATGTGTTTTAGAGGGGTAAGGTGTGGTATCTGCCAGTGTGTCAGTGTTGTCTGGTAGCTAATACTAACCAGTGGGTAAAGATGGAGCATGTATAAGGTCTCTTGTAGGACGACTGTTCAGGGAGCTCTGCCCGCCCGCTTCCCAGATTGGGTGGATAGGACTAAGCATCAGCTTCTTAGGACCGAGTTTTCTGATCCACAGGTTGCAGGCCGAGAGAGAACTAACTGGGAATGGCTTTTGAAACTTCAAAGCCTTCCACCAATGACATAGCCCCTCTAACAAGTCCATACCTCCTAATCCTTCTCAAACAGTTCCCCTAAGTGGTAACCAAACATTCAAATATATGGCCGTATGAAGGCCAATCTCTTCAACCACCACCTTTTAGTTCCTGTTTCCATGCTATGCAGTGTCTTCTCCATATTCCCACTGGACTTCAAAAGTACCTCAAGTACTTTAGTGAAGTAGTTGTTTTTTGGTTCTTGCTTTGTTTTTTTCTGTGTAAGCCAGGTTACCCCACCCTCCAGCCCCCACTCAGCCATCTTGATTAAATCATCTTAATATAAAGCCTTAGGCTTACATATTTATAATAGCCAGAAGCTGGAAACAACCCAGATGTCCCTTAACAGAGGAATGGATACAGAAAATGTGGTACATTTGCACATTGGAATACTACTCAGCCATTAAAAACAATGACTTCATGAAATTCGCAGACAAATGGATGGAACTTGAAAATATCATCCTGAGCGAGGTAACAAAGTCACAAATGAATGAACACCGTATGTACTCACTGTTAAGTGGTTATTAGCCCAAAAGTTCGGAATACCAAAGAGTCACTTCACAGCAACCATTGGGCTGAGCGTGGGGTCCCAGATGGAAGAGTTGGAGAAGGGACTGAAGGAGCTGAGGGAGTTGGTAGCCCCATGGAGGGAGCAACAGTGTCCACTGGCCTGACCTCCTGATGCTCCCGGAGACTGGATCACCAACCAAAGAATACACATGGAGGGACCCATGGTGCTGGCCACATATGTGGCAGAGAAGGGTCTTGTTAGCCATCAGGGAGAGGAGAGGCCCTTGGGCCTGAGGGTGTTAGATGCCCCAGTATAGGGGAATGCCAAGGAGGGAAGATGAGAGTGGGTGGGTGAGTGGGTGGGTGGGGGAATACCCCCATAGAGGCAGAGGGAGGGGGAAGGGGAGGAAGGTTCCAAAGGGGAGATCTGGAAAGGGGGAAACATTTGAAATGTAAATAAAGTATCAAAAAAAAAGAAAAGAAAAAATACGTGATCTCCTAAAATCAAAACAAAACAAAGCAAAAAACCCTTAGGCTTAGAGAGCCTAGGAGAAGCATAATCTTGAAGAACTGAATCATAGAATAGAATAAATCCTTATTGCTCCTTGCTTTGTCATCTAAGTGCAGAACCCAAGAGGCTCATATAGTTTCAAGAATGGAGAAAGGAGCTTAGGACAGTGGAATATACCTGAAATCTTAGGTATTTGGGAGGACAGTCATGAGTTTGGGGTTAGCCTGGATTACATAATGAGATTTTCATCTCAAAAAGAAACAAAACAAAATGGGAGAAGGGAGTTAGAAGCTATAGTCCTTGCCTATAATCTTAGCTGCTTGAGAGGTTTTGACCTAAAAGTGAATTCTTTCTCTGGTATTTCAAAACAGCACTCTGAGACCTTCTGAGGCCTTCGATTTGCATAGCAAATAAACAAAACAAAACATCAATTTGATCCTGCACTTTGAGGGTTTAATAAACTCCATTTCCCATCTCCCCCTCACTATGTAAGTTTTACATCATCACACACTTTATTTTTTATTTATTTAAAATATTTGTTTATTTACATGTGTGTATATGACTGTGCCTGGAGACCAGAGGATGATGTTAGATATTCTCCTATAACTTTCTTCCTATTCCTTTTGAGAGGAAGTCTCTCCCTGAACTTGGAGCTTGTCTGTTCTCATCTAGGAAGCAAGCAAGTCAGAGTTAGGATATTCAGTTTATTACATGGGTGTTGTGATGCTCAAGGTCACACAGCAAGTGCTTATAACAAAAGTGCTCATAACCACCAAGCCATCTCTTCAGTTCCTATTGTGCATTTTAGGTAGGTAAGTTTTATGATATTGTGAATCATATCTCTATAAAGCTATTACCAGAAAAACCCCTTGAGTTCAGATATTCTCGTCAGTTGGTACAGATGAATGCCTACCTACTTTAATGCCTCAGCAGGACTTACAGGCTGTCTTTACAAATACTTTAAAATGTACCTTTGGGAGAGAAGATAGGCAGTAAACGTAATTGAAGACCATGTATCCTAGAAAAATCTGATTAAGTAAAAGTACTCAATACTGTAACCCTTTTTGAGAACTCTTCTCTTTTGCTCCTGGTATTTTGGCATCTGAGTAGTAATCGAAAGAATGTATTCCAGGATGTGATTATGCCTGCCAGAAATTCTAGCATCTGGAGGCAGAAAGATGCCAACTTCAAGGCCATTTTGGACTACATAGTGAGATCCTGCCTAAAGACAGGAGAGAGAAGATGCTTCTCTTATTAATCCAAAGGTAGAAACTATTTAACAACCTCTTAGGGGCTTCCCTTTAAACTTGAGCACACAGACAGGATTAATAGATATATGTGGCAAGCCTTACAAGTAAGAAAATGAAGCAAATAGGAAAAAAACCAACAACAAAAAGCTGTTAAATTATTATATAACAAGGACAAAACAATAAAAGGATGACGGATATTAGTGACCTTTCACAAAAGAAATAGGAAACCAATGATAAAATATAAAACGTCAGCTTGAAAAGTCAAAATCCAAATGATAGAAGTGTTGATCATATCATTAAAACTGAGAAAAAGAAATTTTCAGTAAAATGTTGAAGAATTCCTGAAGTTGAAGAATGAGATTTTGTATGGTACAGTTTTTAATGACAACTTGGAAATTGGAATACTTAACTTTTGTTGTAGCCAAAGAGAGGGATATAACACTAATGGTGTCTAAATCATATAGCAAGTACTTTAGGATGGGGACAGTATCACAACAATTTATTTATTTACTTACTTATTTAGTTAATGTATGTGAGTACACTGTTGTCTTCAGACACACTAGAAGAAGACATAGGATCCCATTACATATGGGTTGTGAGCCACCATGTGGTTGCTGGGATTTGAACTCTAGACCTCTGGAAGAGCAGCTAGTAACCTCTGAGCCATCTCTCCAGCCAACCTCCCTCCAAGCTATCTTTTAAAAATAATAGTTTGCCATACCTTGAGTAATGTTTTTGATGTCACACAGATAGCTTCAACTTAAGTTAATTAGAGCAAAAATTTCCTAAGTCTTCCTCATTTTATTAAATGTAATTTCTTCCTTTATTATGGGCTGGCCTTGAACTTACATAGATCTGCCTGCCTTTGCCTCCAGAGAGTGCCGAGAATTAAAGATGCCACCACACTCATTAAATGGTGTTTCTGTCTGGAAGCCGTGTGCCGTACCTGAAACCTCTCTGTTCCTTTTTCTAGTCCATACACATTATATTAATAAATGCTTCTTGAATTCTTTAAAAATTTATTGTTATTGTGTGCATACATCTGCGTGTGTGTGTGTGTGTGTGTGTGTGTGTACACGATATGTGGGGAAACACATGTGCCACAGTTCATGTATAGAAATCAGAGGACAGCTTTGTGGAGTAGATTTTCTTCTATCTTTATATGGTTTGGGGGTACTGAACTCAGGTCTCCACGCTTTCATGACAAGTGCCTTTATTTACCTGCTGGGTCATTTTGCTAGCATTTATAACTTGTTTAGCTAGGGCCTCATAACCCAGGTTGGCCTCAAGCTTAATATGCAGCTGTGGGATTACAGGTATGCACCACCATACCTAGTTTTATGTTGTGGTGGGGATCAAACACAGTGCTTGATCCTCTGGTGGTCAATATTTTAATGAATGGTTGACCCCTGCATGCTGGTAATTTCTGCATTCTAGGCAGAAATTCTAAATTACGCATTCTAGGCAAATACTTCTGACTGGCTGTATTTTCAGCCAGTAAGTTCTTTTATTTTCTATTTACATCAGTACACTAGTCAACTGCAAGCTGCCATCATTGATATCTTTGTTTGGATTGTTGGCCTCCTGGTGGTGTGTTGTGGATTTTTTTTTGTGTGTGTGTGTGTAAAATATAAAAATTTTACAGTCTTAAGGTTTTCCCCCTTTTTCTTTTTTAAGCTGAGGTCTCATTAGCCAAGGCTGCTCTGGAACTCAGGATTCCCCTGCTTTAGTCTTAACTACTTTCAAGTATATATAGTTTAGTATTAAGTATATTCATGTAGTAGAGTAGTCTTTCATCTTAGTATGAAAACTCTTTACCCATTAAAAAAAAGTCCCTATTCTCTCTGCTAGCTCCTAGCAGCTACTTTCTAATCTGCTTTTTCTTTCAATAAATTTATTTGTTTAACTTTGCAAGTTGAATAGTAGAGTTACTGTCTTTTTGTGACTGTGTCCTTTGCTAGATTGTATAATAAATAGTTCTATTTATAATATTTTTGGGGAACTATCATCCTGTTAGGATCCAAGAATCACTGAAGGAAGACTCCAAACTCAAGTTGTATGCAAAGGCAAAGAACATTTGTTCTGCAGAAATTACCAGCGTGCAGGAGTCAACCATTCATTAAAATGTTGACCACCCTCATAGAAACAGGGGTAATGGGGATGGGATCGGGGGTTTGTAGAGGGGAAACCTGGAAAGGGGATAACATGTGAAATGTAAATAAATAAAATAACCAATAAAAAAATCTTAAATTTTTTCCATGAAAAAAATAATGTTGACCACCAGAGGATCTAGCAGGCTCCCTTTCATGCAGGGCTAGGGGAATTTTCTAGAAGGGTTAGGTAACCTCTAATATGAGTGGTAGCTGGCAAAGCAATGACATTAGTGCATTTTCAATTGGCTGCTATGTTAGTTTCATTATATTTGGTGATACCTTGAAGAGTTTTTAGAAAGCAACTCTGTTTTGGCCTTGTTATCTCCTCCAGCTAGATGTCTGAGGAGCTGACTCAGCTCTAGACTTATCCTCCCTTAGTCAGGGCCGTCACTGATGAACAATTCATTGTCGGTGGCTTTCTCTGAGGAGCCTAGATTGCTTCCTGGGGACTTGAAAATTTTTATTCCCAAGGTTTTTGAACCTCTCAATACTGTATAGAGGAATTTTAATCCAGCTTCATGACTGCTCTGGCAGGGCATCATATCCAAAGACCTTCTAGGTCTGTGTTATCTGGCTGGAATGAGTCAGAGATAGGAAAAGTCCATCTGTCATGAGGATAGACAGAAAAGAGAGGCTACTTCAGAGCAGCACAAGGGAGAGAGTTCAGTTCATGGAGTTCAGGGGCAGTTTTTCCAGGCAGAGCAATTCAGAAAAAAGCTGAGAGAAGCCAGTTTGAATCAGTCAGCATAGAGAGGAGTTTGAGCCAGACAGCCAGGGTTCAGAAAGAGCTAGAAAGAGTGAGTTTAGTCAGCAGTAAGTTTTGAAGGCTGAGACATTCTAGGCCTAGGTTAGCAGATGGAAGTTGGAAGTTGAAGCTTTCCAGGTTGCAGAAGATTAGATAGTATGGAAACTAGAAGCTTTCAGACGTGGGACTAGAAATAGAAACTCTCTGGGCTCAGCAAGCCGAATATTCCCACAGCCTGGCTCTCATCACTTCATCTGAGGAAATAAAAGCAACATTTGCAATACTGTTTTATAGTTATTGTAATGATTTTATGTTGCTATCAGTAATGTACCAGAGTTCTAATTTCACCACCTTCTATTACTTGTGAGGTGATAATCTTTTTGTATTTTTGATTAGCTTTTCTCTAATGACTAGGTTGGGTTTTTTTTGTTTGTTTGTTGTTTGTTTTTTCGAGACAGGGTTTCTCTGTATAGCCCTGGCTGTCCTGGAACTCACTCTGTAGACCAGGCTGGCCTCGAACTCAGAAATCCGCCTGTCTCTGCCTCCCAAGTGCTGGGATTAAAGGCGTGCGCCACCATTGCCCAGCTCCACTGCCTGGCTTCTAATGACTAGTTTTGATGATGATTACTTAATGTTAGTTGGATATTTATGTATATTTAGAAAAATATAATTTCTCCCTTTTTAAAAATTGGGCATTATTCCTTTTGTTGTTGCTGTTGTTATTTTTGTTTTGTTTTGTTTTGTTTTTGGGTCAGAGTTTCTCTGTATAACAGCCCTGGCTGTTCTGGAACTCTTTGTGGACTAGGCTGGCCTCGGACTCACAGAGATTCAAGTCCTGTAGGGGCCAGGAGGAGGAGGGAGTGGAGACTTATGGGAAAAGAGTTTTCATACCAAGATAAAAAAGTAGAGGAGACGTACTGTCCTACAGTGTGAATATACGTTTTTATTTTTCTTTAGAACTCGAGCTCAGGCTGACTATAACTCAATGTAGGTCTTAGCCATAAACTCAGGGCAGTCACTCTGCCTCAGTTTTCCAAATATTGGGATTATAGGCATGAGCCATGATGTTTCCTGCCTTAATCGGTCTTTTTTTTTTAAATCTCTTTCTTACTTTGTAAAAAATTATTTCACACAGCAGCCAGAGAAATGTTTTTAAGATTTCTATATTAGGCATGATTTGTTACTGAGTCCAACAAGCCACAAGTCTTAGTGACAACACAGGAGTTTGTATTACTTTCAAATATCACTGTCTAAGGTATGTGTTGGGCTACCTTTGCTCCATGCAGTTACTTAGAGACATAAGCTCTTCTGTCATTTTATGTTACCACCACAATCAGCAGTACCTTCTGACATTGATTTGGAAAGAGAAATGTGTATAGGGAGACTTAAGGTACTGGATTGGAAGTGGTATATATCACTTTTACCCATATTGTATTGGTCATAGCCAAGTCATGTTCTCTTTGTAGAAATTTATGCATTTCTAAAAAATGTAGGATAGCAGTAAGCTGATGAAGAGAGCATAGATACTAATGAGTGGTAGCAATAGCTGTCATGGTGGGTATTCAATTATGATTTCCTCCCTTAAAATTCTTTTGTGCAGGGGCTGGAGAGATGGCTCAGCAGTTAAGAGCACTGACTGCTCTTTCAAAGATCCCGAGTTCAATTCCCAGCAACCACGTGGTGGCTCACAACCATCTATAATGGGATCCGATGTCCTCCTCTGGTGTGCCTGAAGACAGCTACAGTGTACTCATATACATAAAATAAATCTTTTTAAAAAATCCTATTGTGCATATGTATATGTATTCTCTGATATTTATGAAAATTAATCTTTCAGACATCATTTATTATTATCCAAATTTTCCATAAGCAAAATTAGACATAAAGCTTAACTATGACAATATTACACATTACACCATTAGAAATGTCTGTTGAAAGAATCCTGGTGTGTGTGTGTGTGTGTGTCAGTCAGTGTCATACACACTAGTACACACTCATGCATGTGGAGACCAGAGGCTGATGTTGGTAGTCCTTTATTGTTATCTTCCTTATTTTTTTGAAGTGGGGTCTCTTACTGAACCTGAAACTCACTGAATCAGCTAGACTGGCTGGTCAGTAAACCACAGAGATCCTTCTGTCTTCATGTCCTCAGAACAAAGATTATAAATACACACTGCTTTGTCCTTTCTTTTTTTTTTTTTTAATATGGGTGTTGGGGTCTGAAGTCAGACCTGCATGTATGTTTTGTGCATCTTACTGAGTGAACCATTTCCCCAACACCCAGTCTTCATCTTTTAATTAAGCCATTATATCTCCAGGGGTATTATTGAAAACTATAGTCTGAATCCTTTCTTGTTTGCTTGTTTATTCACCTTAGAAGTTTGCTGCCTTGCTATGTTAAGGATGTGTGATTCTTTGTTGCTGTACCTTTCTTGCCAGGAAGTTGTAGATGGTGAGCCATTTAGTACCTATAAGCTGGTGGCTGCTGAGGGGAGGTTTGGCCAGGCTAGTGCTAATAGGAGCATTGGTATCTGAACTGCTCATCTGAAGCCATAGCCCCATACAGTAGTTTGCTACTGGTGGAGACAGCCCCAACATACGTCAAGTGTAGACCTGAGGTGGGACCTGAGAAATGCGTAAATGTGTAGTGGTGTCTACAGAGGCTTGGGGTTGTTAGCCCTGTCAGCAGTGATTGCTACATGTTGTCTTGTTCCTGAGCTCCAGCTGAATGGCAGCAAAAGCATGCACACATGTAGCCAGGTAGGATTTCTGGTAACTGACCTGATGACTTGTTTGGTGAAATGGACACTTTGCTCAGCCATATAGTCAACAAATTGTAAGGACGGATTGCTTCAGTTGGCACAGTTCTTAACCAAAAATATGTAGACATGTGAACATCTGAGTCAGTTCTGATGTGAACTAAATGTAGACTTCAGAGCAAATACCATCCAGATACTTGAACTCAAATGACAGCAGTTTAACAATTGTGTGTGTGTGTATAACAGAATTCCCACAATGTCTCTGGCTAGTTCTCTTGATTTTATCACACAGATCCCACTTCCTTAGCTCACTTTTCCTCAGTCTTTTTTCTTCCCATTTCTCAGTTCATTTAACTTCAATTGTTACAGCTTTTCATATGTGATGATTCTTTATTCCATGCACTCAATCTGCCTTTGAATGTTTCTAATGAAATTTTCAGCTCCAGAATTTTTTATTTTTTTAATTTTTTTGATACTTTGTTTACATTTCAAATGTTTCCTCCTTTCCAGATCTCCCCTTTGGAACCTCTCCCCTTCCCCCTCCCCTGCCTCTGTGGGGATATTCACCCACCCACCCACCCACCCACTCTCGTCTTCCCTCCTTGGCATTCCCCTATACTGGGGCATCTAACACCCTCAGGCCCAAGGGCCTCTCCTCTCCCTGATGGCTAACAAGACCCTCCTCTGCCACATATGTGGCCAGCACCATGGGTCCCTCCATGTGTATTCTTTGGTTGGTGATCCAGTCTCCGGGAGCATCAGGAGGTCAGGCCAGTGGACACTGTTGCTCCCTCCATGGGGCTACCAACTCCCTCAGCTCCTTCAGTCCCTTCTCCAACTCTTCCATCTGGGACCCCACGCTCAGCCCAATGGTTGCTGTGAAGTGACTCTTTGGTATTCCGAACTTTTGGGCTAATAACCACTTAACAGTGAGTACATACGGTGTTCATTCATTTGTGACTTTGTTACCTCGCTCAGGATGATATTTTCAAGTTCCATCCATTTGTCTGTGAATTTCATGAAGTCATTGTTTTTAATGGCTGAGTAGTATTCCAATGTGCAAATGTACCACATTTTCTGTATCCATTCCTCTGTTGAGGGACATCTGGGTTGTTTCCAGTTCCTGGCTATTACAAATATGGCTGCTATGAACATAGTGGAACATGTATCTTTATTGATACATGTTGGAACATCTTCTGGGTATATGCTCAGGAGTGGAATAGCTGGGTCCTCAAGTAGTGTTATGTTCATTTTTCTGATGGTCTGCCAAACTGATTTCCAGAGAGGTTGTATCAGCTTGCAATCCCACCAGCAATGGAGGAGTGTTCTTTCTGCACATCCTCGCCAACATCTGCTGTCACCTGAGTTTTTGATCTGAGCCATTCTGACTCATATGAGGTGGAATCCCAGGGTTGTTTTGATTTGCATTTCCCTGATGAGTAAGGATGTTGAACATTTCTTTAGGTGCTTCTCAGCCATTCAAGTTTCCTCAGTTGAGAATTCTCTGTTTATCTCTGTTCCCCAATTTTTGATAGGGTTATTTGGATCTCTGGAGTCTAACTTCTTGAGTTCCTTGTATACATTAGATATTAGCCCTCTATTGGATATGTAGGATTGGTAAAGATGTTTTCCCAATGTGTAGGTTGCCGTTTTGTCCTATTGACAGGGTCCTTTGCCTTACAGAAGCTTTGCAATTTTACGGGGTCCCATTTGTCGATTCTTGATTGTGGAGCACAAGCCATTGGTGTTCTGTTCAGGAACTTTCCCCCTGTGCCCATGTATTCGAGACTTTTCCCCACTTTCTCTTCTATTAGATTCAGTGTATCTGGTTTTATGTGGAGGTCCTTGATCCACTTGGACTTGAGCTTTGTACAGGGAGATAGGAATGGATCAATTTGCAATCTTCTACATGTAGACTGCCAGTTGAACCAGCACCATTTGTTGAAGATGCTGTCTTTTTTCCACTGGATGGTTTTAGCTCCTTTGTCAAAGATCAAGTGACCATAAGTGTGTGAGTTCATTTCTGGGTCTTCAATTCTATTCTGTTGATCTACCAGCCTGTCAGGTACCAATACCATGCAGTTTTTATCACTACTACTCTGTAGTACAGCTTGGGGTCAGGGATGCTGATTCCCCCAGAAGTCCTTTTATTGTTGAGAATAGTTTTTGCTGTCCTGGGTTTTCTGTTATTCCATATGAATTTGAGAATTGCTCTTTCTAAGTCTATGAAGAATTGAGTTGGGATTTTGATGGGGATTGCATTGAATCTGTAGATTGCTTTCGGCAGGATGGCCATTTTAACTATATTAATCCTGCCAATCCATGAGCATGGGAGATCTTTCCATCTTCTGAGGTCTTCTTCGAATTCTTTCTTCAGAGATTTGAAGTTCTTGTCATACAGATCTTTCACTTGTTTGGTTAGAGTCACACCACAATATTTTATATTGTTTGTGACAATTGTGAAGGGTGTCATTTCCCTAATTTCTTTCTCAGCCTGTTTATCCTTTGAGTATAGGAAGGCTACTGATTTCCTTGAGTTAATTTTGTATCCGGCCACTTTGCTGAAAGTGTTTATCAGCTGTAGCAGATCTCTGGTGGAGTTTTTCAAGTCACTTAAGTATATCATCATATCATCTGCAAATAGTGATATTTTGATTTCTTCTTTTCCAATTTGTATCCCTTTGACCTCCTTTTGTTGTCTGATTGCTTTAGCTAGAACTTCCAGTACTATACTGAATAGATAGGGAGAGAGAGGGCAGCCTTGTCTAGTCCCTGATTTTAGTGGGATTGCTTCAACTTTCTCCCCATTTAGTTTGATGTTGGCCACTGGTTTGCTGTATATTGCTTTTACTGTGTTTAAGTATGCTGCTTGAATCCCTGATCTTTCCAAGACTTTTATCATGAAGGGATGTTGGATTTTGTCAAATGCCTTTTCAGCATCTAATGAAATGACTGTGTGGTTTTTGTCTTTGAGTTTATGTAGTGGATTACATAGATGGATTTCCGGGTATTGAACCATCCCTGCATCCTTGTGATGAAGCCTACTTGATCATGGTGAATGATTGTTTAGATGTGCTCTTGGATTTGGTTAGCAAGAATTTTATTGAGTGTTTTTGCATCGATATTCATAAGGGAAATTGGTCTGAAGTTTTCTTTTATTGTTGGGTCTTTGTGGGGTTTTGGTATCAGTGTAACTGTGACCTCATAGAATGAATTGGGTAGTGTTCCTTCTGTTTCTATTTTGTGGAATAGCTTGAAGAGTATTGGTATTTGGTCTTCTTTGAAGGTCTGATAGAATTCTGCACTTGAACCCATCTGGTCCTGGGCTTTTTTTGGTTGGGAGACTTTTAATGACTGCTTCTATTTCTTTAGGGGTTATGGGACTGTTTAGATGGTTTATCTCATCCTGATTTGACTTTGGTATTTGGTATCTGTCTAGAAACTTTAGTTTAGTTTTATTTTCTTTCCCTTTATTTTTCCTTTATGCCTTTCTTTAATTTTTAGGTTATTTTTGAGATAGCTGTTTTAAAAGCATTAAGTAGTTTAGATCCACCTTTTCCTTCTCTAGGATGTTTCTGTTGGTTTTCTCCTCCCTCCCCCTCTTCTTATAATAGGCCTATTTATTTGTTTCTTTGTGTACTTTGTATGTATATGTTTCCTTATGTGTAGTGTGAGTGCTAAGGTCAGAATTTAACCTTGGGTCTGCCCCTCTCCCTCCTCCCTCTGCTTCTCTCCACAGGGTCTTTAGTCCTAGTTGCCTTGGAGTTTGCTATTAGCTTCAAAGTCTTTATGCTCATAACTAGCACTTTATTGGCTGACCTATCTCCATAGTCCTCTACACATTTTGATGTCAAAAACTGCACATCCAAATCTTCCATGGTAACTCTGGGAATTAGTACTCCCTTTCTTAGGGTTAGTTCTTTCCTTTGTTTGTCACTACCTTTCTCTATCTCATGTCGTGTTTGTTCTTACCTCTTCTGATTATTCACATTGCCTATTTAGGCACCTCAGTTAATGTGTTTTCTTTTGAGAATCTTGATCTATTATTGGTTCCTAAAAGAGGACAACAGAAAAATGGAGGGCGAAGGAAAAAATAAAAGACGTCAATTCTTTAAATTTCCTTCAGTCTGAGAAGGAAGGATTTATACTTGGGAGAAATTAAATGTTGGCAGTCTGTTTATGCCTTTATGTTGGTGATGAGAAGCCATAATCAGTTATCATAACACAGATTTCCTAGTATTTGGAACGTATTTGGTCGAGGTTTTTCCTTTTCAAATTAGCTCTCACAAGCAGTGGGACACATGCATGACTGCCGAGGTATTGAGCAGGTTGTCACTGCCTGCAGAATGAGCTGAATTCAGCTCAGATTAGCAGCACCTTATATTTCATAACTTTGTGCTAAACTTGCCTTTAGTGGTCTTTAGGATTCCCTAAATAGATCAGACCAGACCAGAGTATGCTAGTGGCAGTCTAGGTTTGGAGACATTCTTGTGACTTCCTCTTTTGCCATCTTCCCAGAATCTTCTCATGACTGTAGTTTCTCTAGTGTTAAGAGTTCTTGTCCTTGTAGAGTTTAAGGGCCACAAGAATAATAAGTTCATTGTAACTCAAGGCAAATGCATTTGAAACTTCTTTCAATTTAATTCTCAAGGCCACTTAGTAAACATTAAAAGAAGAATTCATGTTTCCAGCTAACTTTTTGAAAAATAGCAATTAAATTCTTCCAAATAGAAGAAAGTGAAACTGGGAACAGGGAGACTACTTAAAGGAAGCTTCACTAATTAAGTAAGCTGCTTTGCTCCTCATGTATATGGTAAGAATGGAGTTACTGTACATCCATTCCAGTCCTATTAAAAAGGTAAAAAGATAAAAGGGCAATGAGCTGAGAGGAAGGGTGACTGACTAGACTTTATTAATCCAGATCATTGGCTTGGTCATAAGTAACTGGGTTTAGAGTGGGATACACCAGGAAATTCCTAAGAAAGGCAAATGGAGGTGTCTAACGAAGTTATAGTGCTGTGAAATTTGCTATGATTTTTAAGTCATAATAAATTAGTTCCCTATACCTGTAATTAATAAGTCATATGGCACGTATAGGGGTGTGTGTGTGTGTGTGTGTGTGTGTATGTGTATGTATGTATGTATGTATGTATGTGTATGTATGTACATGAATGCAGGTGCTTGTGAAAACCAGAGGCATTGGATCCCTTGGAGCTGAGGTTATAGGCAAATGTTAGCCACACAATATAGATGCTGGCAGCTAAACTCTGGGCCACTGCAAGAATGGTATGTGCTCTTAACTGTTGAGCTGTCTTGCCAACCCTGGAATTAATATTAAAAATGCATTTTTTACTAATTCTTTGAGAATTTCATACATTGTATTTTGAACATTTTCATCCCTCTTCCACATCTCCTCCCATACCCACAAACCATATCCACCCAACATTGTGTCCTCACCTTTTTTTTTTTAAAAAACTAATGAAGTTAGCTTAGTGCTGCCTGTCTATTCTGAGTTATATATAGTGCATTCTACGGGCATTAGTTAGACCTTCTAGGGGCTACATCCTTAAAACTAAAACCACTCTCTCCTGGTAGCTGTCATTTACCAATAGTTCCTCAATAGGTTATAGGACTTTGTGCCCCTCCCCCTTTGTGTTGGGATTTTGTTTGGCTAGATCTTATGCATGTTGTTACAACTGCCATGCCATATTTTGTCTGGAAAAACAGTTTCCTTCTGTACTACCTCTGGTTTTTGCAGTCTTTCTGTCCCCTCTTCTACCAGGATCCCTGAGCCTTGAGGCAGGGTGTGTGATAAAGATATCTCATTTAGGGTGGAGCACACCACCGTTACTCTCTGCAACATGACCAGTTGCAGAGTTTGTGATCATCTCTAATTTCTGCAAAAAACAGATCCTCTAATGAGAGACTTGAGAGACATACAAACCTCTGTGTATAATGAGAAGTTGTTAGATTCAATTTAATAATGTGTCCCATTAGCAGAGTGTAGTAGTAGAGTCTCCTAGGAATGTAGACCCGTGTAACCACAGGTTCTCGGCCTTGATAACTGTGCCCGGATATCAAGATCCATCTTGTGGAGAAGGCCTTAAGTCCAGTCAAAGTGGTCGGTCAATTGTCATGACATTCTTTCTAACAGTGGGCATTTCTTGCCAGGCAGGTCATTATTATAACCCACAGGGTTCATGGCTGAATAAGATTGACAATTACTTTTCTCTCCCCATAATATGAATAGCACCTTCCAGCACTGAGAGCTGATCAGTGGGGATGAAGCTTCCAGGTAAATAACAGCTTGATGTCATCCTATTCTCTGATTCAAGCACATAATCTTCAGCAAAAAAGTCTTGGTCAAGTTCTGGAGTGTTACTGAGGATAATAGGGATAGCCTATAGTGAGGGTGTGTATAGAACCTCGTTTACCAACAATTCTAAGAGGTAATGATTCCTGTGACTAGTTAGAGACATTGTGGTTCTGATATAGGGTAACTTTTAAAGCTCTTTTTATATGTTGTTTGTTTATATTTTAGGAAGCCTCTGCAGTTTTTCACACAACTATTCTGGAAGATCTTTATTGTTAGTTATCCTTCCTTATATTCCCTCTCTGTCCTGCCTTCCTACCCACCACCCCTTTTAATCTTTTCTATTATTCTGCACCCCATTTTTATCATTGCATTCTATCTTCTCTTGAAACCCAGCCCTCCCTGTTCCCTAATTAATTTCTCTTCTAACTTAGTTGGGGTTTCTATTGCAGTGATAAAACACCATGACCAAAGCAACTTGGGGAGAAAAGGATTTATTTCAGTTTACAGCTCTCAGGTCACATGCTATCATCACTAATGGAAATCAGGACAGGAATTCAAGACAGGAACCTGAAGGCAGGAATAGATGCTCACTGTCTTGCTCCTCATGCTTTGTTCAGCCTGCCTTACAGCATCTGAGATCACCAGCCTAGAGGTGGCCCGTAATGAGCTGCCTGTGATGAGCTGGGTCCTCTCACAAAATTTATCAATCAAGAAAATACACTACAGGCTTGCCTACAGGCTGGTTTTAGTGGGGACATTTTCTTAATTGCAGTTTCCTCTTCCCTAGGGACTCTAAGCACAGAGTTTTGATTTTCTGTCTATTGTGAATAGAGCAGCAATAAACATGGATGAACACATATCTTTGTAGATTCTTTGAGGTGTGTCACAAGAATGGTATAGCTGGATCATGTGGTAGAATTAGTATGTTTTGAGAATAAATGCCTCAAATTGATCTTATTTCATATGTAGTGGCTTGACTGCATATAGTTACTTAATATACAGAAAGATTCATTTTTGTAAAATGAAAATTACTAAAGCTAAGTGGTGCTAATGGTACAACACTGTAAAGGTATTTAGTGCTGTAGAATTATACACTTAAATGCTTTAAAACATAGCTCAGATGGTAATTTTTGGTGTTTTGATTAGTTTTCTTGGGTGTTATGAAGAAAATAAATAGTACAGGTGCAGTGGCCTAAACAGCAGAAAAGGAATTTTTTTTTTTTCACAATTTTTGTGAGATAGTAAGTCTGAGGTTAGGGTATCAGCAGAGTTCTTGAGAGCCTCCTCTTCTGTGCTTTAACTTTCCTCCTGACTGGGCTTCTGGATGACTGTGTTCTCTCTTTAAGTGAGCCAGACTTCTCTTACAGGAACACCAGTCATACTGGACCAGGGCCTGTTAGTAAACTCATTGTACCTCATTTACTTTTTTTTTTTCTTTTCCCTTCTCACTCCGGCCCCACTCGCTCCCGCCCAAAGATTGATTTATTTATTATATGTAAGTACACTGTAGCTGTCTTCAGACACACACCAGAAGAGGGCATTGGATCCCTTTACAGATGATTGTGAGCCACCATGTGGTTCGGATTTGAACTCAGGACCTCCGAAAGAGCAGTCAGTGCTCTTAACCACTGAGCCATCTCTCCAGCCCCCTTCATTTACTTTCTTAAGCTATCCAAATAGTCATATTCTAAGGTGCTAAGGCTTGGATTTCAACATACAGTTTGTGTATATGTGCTGTTGAGGATTGTCTCCAGCTTTTAACATGTGAAATTTTAAGAGGAAATAATTGTGTTCCTTGCTTGTAAAGGTTTTTTGTTGTTGTTGTTTTGAGATGGGTCTCTTTAGCTTACCCTGGCTTTAAACTAAGGATAATCTTGGATCCTCTATCTCTACCTCCCCAGTTCTGGAATTATAGGCATGTGCCACTACATCTGGTTTTATGTGGTGATGACTGAACTCAGTGGAGCTTCATGCTCTAGGCAAGTGCTATACCCGCAGCTGCATCCTTGACCCCGTCCTTTATTTTTACCACAATCTGAACACTTGAGTGGGTGTAGTCAGATGTGATTGTATTTGTTTCTTAGCCATCTAGTTACCTAAGGGTTAGAGTAATAGCTCTTTAACTCACGTCCTTTATTAATGAGATTCTTTGTTATACATTTCCACAGTTGGTGTTGTAATTATGTGACTGTAATTTACTTTGGCAAGATTGCTCACTATTTTAGTGGTTGCTCCTTTGGGTATTATAAAACAATTCTATCTTTAGATTGTATAGATGGGGGTGTCCTTTTATTTATTATTTTTATGTGCATTGGTGTTTTTGTGTGCATGTCTGTCTGCGTGTGAGAGGGTGTCAGCTGGAGTTACAGATAGTTGAGAGCTGCCATGTGGGTGCTTGGGATAGAAGCTGGGCCTTGGAAGAGTAGCCACTGAACCATCTCTCCAGCCCAAGGGTATGTAATCTTGGGTCATTTTATTTTAATTCAGAGAGGATAGAAAGTAAAATTTTGTGATGACTGACAAATCATATAGGGAATGTGTTACTCTTGTTTTAGTATCAGGCATGTGTGAGTGTGTTGAAGACACAGGATTTTCACTAGAATTCCTTTCAGTAACAGTGTACGTATCCTCCTCTGTTCTCCGAGTGTACGTTTACTCAGTTAACATTTGTTGAATGAACAAGTGAATTTTTTGTGCACAATGCGCTTTTCCTGTTTTCATCTTTCTTGTTTTCTCATCTTGGTTATGTATCCAAAGTAATCCTTCAGACCTGGATAAAATATGATAAAATTGTTTTTTATCCTTAAAAGAATGTAATCTTGCTGAGCATGGTGATACAGGTCTAAAATTTCTGCATTTGGGATTGGAGGTAGGAAGATCAGTAGTTAAAAGCCAAGATCATTCTTACCTATCTAGTGAGTTTTAAGGCCAGCCTGGGCTACATGTGATTATAACTGACCAAACAATAAGAAAATAAAACCAAACCAAACTCAACAAAACAACTTGATTTTAATTCTTTTTATTTCTGATGTGCTTCTAATTTTTGTAGTAGAATGTTTCATTAGTTTTGTTAGTTTGTTAGAGTATTTAGCCATATAAACTGTGATGTTATTGCTTAAAATGTTGATTATAATAATTTGTGAATTGCCTTCTCTTTTTGCCTAGTATGGCATGTCAAAGTTATTGTTTATTTTTCTCCTTTCATAGTTTACTGAAGGATTGTAACCATCTAAACTTCCTGACTTAGTTACTTGAGTACTGTTTGTTTGTTTGTTTGAGTACTGTTACTTAGCTGATTCTTACAGAAACAGAAAATTGTAGAGTGATGAGTAAAAGTAAAAATCGTAATTGTAGCTAGCATGGTAGATTTCTCTTTAGATGAGTTTTTTGCCCTTCTCCTGCCACTAGTTGTTTTCATACAGTAACATCTAACTTACCAAAAAAAGGATCCTATTGTTTATGACCTATATCAATGGCAAACATCATCCTTCCTCAGAGTTTCCTGGTTAGATGAGTTGACAGCCTTTCTTTGAGATAGGGTTTCATTGTGTAGCCCTGGCTGTCCTGGGACTTTATGTAGACCAGGTGGGTCTTGAACTCAGAGATCTGCCCGGCTGTGTCTTCTGAGTACTGGGGTTAAAGGCATTTGAGATCACAAGTGACTGCTATGACAAACTTAGTATTAGGTGTTCTTAATTCATTTGTAGAAATAGGTGAAGTATAGATATTTGGTCTGGTGTACTCATTTATTTGGATTTGTAATTGACTAAGGGATCTATAAAGCCAACGCAATTTTTTTGTAAGAGTAGGATGCTAGTTTCTCTTTTACTATGGATATTTAGTTGTCTCCAAATTGATGGATGTCACAAAAAATATGAACATTAGGAAGGTATATAAAATTTACTGAGTATTGAATAACAATACACGATTATGTATGCAGGAGGCTAATTCTTGTGTTTTAAGTTGTCCTGGTTGCTGTTTTGTTCCATATTTAGTTGATTTACATACAGTAAAGCCCTTTTTGGTGTAACTAAGATTTAAAATACTTAAAAGCTTGTCAAAGAGACAGGCATGATCATACGGAAAAAATAGAGGTCTAATGAAATAAAAAATCTCTCCTCAAAGTACTTATAGCAGTCCAGTGTTAAAAGGGAAAAAGAGAGACACAAGCAAGCACTGGGAGTTTTCATGGTAGCAGTCCAGGCCCTCTACGCTTCAGGCTATTTATTTATTTATTTATTTTTATGAACTGTTACTTATAAGTTATTTATGACTCCACTCATCTGAATTTTACCATAAAAATGATCATCCAAATTATTTTTGGACAAGGCAACTGAACAAACATGACTGAATGTACGTAAACCACCCTGGAGTTTAACTGTCCATCTGCAAACAAGTCCTCCTTTATAGATAACTCTTTACCCCTGGTCAGCCGCCCTGAGAGATGGACACCACGGAGGATGAGGGCTGGCAAGCCCATCTTTGCCTTCATTCACTCAGGGGTGGCCCTCAACATTCCAGACGCAATTGAAAACTCAGGAGGCTTTTGTCATCTACCAATGCCAGGGAGCCTTTCACAGTGTGCCCTCCTCAACTGGCTGCCAGCTCACTCTGATGGGTTTCTCACTATGCAGCTTGTCCTTCTGTGCAGCAGTTTTCCCACGCTGCCACTGACCTCACTAAGCCATGTGCCTACCTTCAATGCCATCACCTTGGTCCCCAAAAGGATCCTACATGTTCGAATGGAAGGCAGGGCACACAAAGTTGGCCACCAGCAAGTGGCTCAAGTGACCAAGATTGATCCCAGACCATGCTCCTGTCTACTGTCCTCCTTGGCACAAGGGAGAAGATGGTGTTTGCTTCTCTTTGTTTCCAAGTGAGATCCCAGGCCTGTCAAGAAAGCGATGTGGTTGCTAAAATGGTTTGAGTCATTTGCTTTAAAATGTTTATCTAACCTGTTGTTGGGTTCCAAGGTGTGTGTGTGTGTGTGTGTGTGTGTGTGTGTGTGTGTTTCTTCAGGAGCAGTCCTGAGGAATTTGTGACAGCATCTTTTACCAATCTGGAATGCACTGATTGCACTAGGCTGGCTAACCCTGGGGATCTGCCTTTGTTTCTGCCTTCCCAGAGCTGGGATTACAAGTGCACCACCATTTCCTTTTCTGGCCTTTCTTTTTACATGGGTTCTGTGGATTGAACTCGGGTCCTCATGCCTGCATGAGTTTGAGCTATCTTCCCTCCCCCTACTATTCTGTTTCTATGAGAATAGGGTTGAAGGCTAGGCCCCCTTCATTAGCAGAACACAGGAAGGCACCAACATTGGGGCGCAGCTAATAGCTCCACCTAGTGGAAGTATAGGTAAATGCTTAAGAACGCCTTTCACGTGAATTTCCCTAGTTTTGTTTTCTTTTGGGAGTGCTGAGACTTCATTTCAATTTTTACTTTATTTCCCTCTTGCCGGTCATCCTGTGCTTTGATCCTTTTTAGTGAGACAGGCATGTTCCTATAGATAATCTTAACTCATGTTGTGTGAAGATGTGATATCTTCACATGTGTAAAAAAAATCAAATCTTAGCTAAATTTGATAGAAGAGGTTTAGAAAACTTAGCCTAAGTTTAAGCAAAAGCTACTGCTTAGAACAGCAGGTGTATCCAGGTGTGCACACCTTTTATCCCAGTACTTGGGAGACAGAGACAGAAAGCTCTCTGTGAATTCAAGGCAAACCTGGTCTTACACAGCAAGAACTACATAATAGAGAAACCTTGTCTCAGAACAGAACAACAAATATAGACCATAGTTACAAGTTAATATTGAGGGGGCTGGAGAGATGGCTCAGAGGTTAAGAGCACTGACTGCTCTTCCAGAGGTCCTGAGTTCAATTCCTAGCAACCACATGGTGGCTCACAACCATCTGTAATAGGATCTGATGCCCTCTTCTGGTGTACCTGAAGACAGTGTACTCACATACATAAAATAAATAAATCCTTTTTTAAAAGTTAAGGTTGAGTGATCTGTAAAAATAAGTTTAGTTATGTCAGGTTACATTTAAGAGAATGTATTTAGAGTCCTTTTTTATGTAAACCAAATGAATTATCATTGGGAGGAGAGCATATTTTACATTTTAAAATTGCAAAAAACAAATAGAAAGGTATGTTAGGGACAGTCTCAAATTTCAGGTTAATTATTTCTTAGAATTTAATTTTCAGAGATTTTAATAATACAGAATTTGTAGAATTGCAAGTTAGGAATTAAGCCAACCTACCTCCTACCTGCCTTCCTGCCTGCCTGCCTGCCTTCCTTCCTTCCTTCCTTTCTTTTATAGAGACAACATTTTTCAAATTCCCTAGATAGTTATTACAGAAATGGAAAGTCTTTGAACACATTACTGTAAGAATCTTCATTTACCAGCTAAGAACATACATATATACATAATTACAACTTTAAAAACATTTTATATACTTTTAAGAATTTCATTGTAAATACTAGTACAGTGGTTTTGTTTTTTAAAAAAATGTTTTTAATGTGTATGGGTGTTTTGCCTGTATGTATGTCTTTGCGCCATGCACTTGTTTGGAGCCCATATAGATCAGAAGGTGTAGGATTCTCCTGGGACTAGAGTTATTGATGGTTGTGCCTCTCTGTGTGGTTTCTGGGAATTAAACCCAGAGCCTCTGCAAGAATAAGTGCTCGTAACTGATGAGCCGTCCCTCCTGCCCTCATTTTGCAATGAGGGTGAATAAAGCAAAAATTAGTTATGTTCTACGCCAAGGTAAGAAATAAGTGATTGGCCAGATTATATTGGGGTCACCAAGCTTTTTAAAATAGTGACTATCCATAACTTAAATTGCCCTTACACAAACTATTACCCTACCTTAGTTTTAAAAATTATGAGTAAATATAACCCCTAATTATTATAAAATTTCATTGATTTAGAGTTTCTCTAAATTATGTCTATGTTAGGTGAAGATGTAATTTAAGTAGTCTCTGTAGGGAGGTTTGCATCCGGATGCACATGCCACGGCAAATGTGTGGAAGTCAGAGGATAACTCTTTGGAGTTGATTGCTCTTCCACTCATTTAAGTAGTTAGTAAATTAGTTTGAGACAGGGTCCTCCTGTGTGGTTCTGGCTAGTCTAGAACTTATGTTACAGTGACCTTCCTGCCTCTGTCTCCCACATGCTGGGATTATAGGCCAAATTCATGATGGAGGATGCGCTATAGTAAAAACGAATCTAATTTTTTCAGGAAAGAACATGGAAGAGTAAAGGAAAAGAAGTACTAAGGCAGTACTAAGAGACATAAAATACACTAGCTAAGGAGAATTTGAAGGTTCAAGGCCAACCTGGGCAGCTTTACTGAGAACCTGTCTCAAAAACACCTTGATATGTGGTTCATTGGTAAAATATACTCTGGATGTGGGAGGCCCTGGGTTCTAATACTACCACCATCACCAAAGAGAAAGTAACTGCATTTTAGTTTTCGTTTTTTATTTTGCCTGGTTATTTATGTGTATACATTTGAAAATATTGCTTAGTGTTACAGGTTTCACCAGACTATTTTAAGCTTCTGACCCTCAAAAAACTATAAGATAATGAATTTTTTTTTTGGTTTTTTGAGACAGGGTTTCTCTGTGTAGCCCTGCTGTTCTGGAACTCACTCTGTAGACCAGGCTGGCCTCGAACTCAGAAATCCGCCTGCCTTTGCCTCCCGAGTGCTGGGATTAAAGGCATGTGCCACCACTGCTGGGCTTTAGGTTTTCTTCCTTTTTTTTGGTAAGATAATGAATTTGTATTTTCTAAAATTACTAAATGTGTTAATTAGTTATAGCATCAATACACTAAGTGCTAAGTATGCTAATTTTTTGTTTTTTGTTTGAACTTTATTTTGAGATAATTCTTTTTGTTTTGTTTTGTTTTTTTATTTTATTTTTTTGATTTTGTTTTTCGAGACAGGGTTTCTCTGAGTAGCCCTGGCTGTCCTGGAACTCACTCTGTAGACCAGGCTGGCCTGGAATTCAGAAGTCTGCCTGCCTCTGCCTCCCGAGTGCTGGAATTAAAGGCGTGCGCCACCACTGCCCAGCTAGTTTGAGATAATTCTAAATCCAAGTGTAATGTAAGAAACCTTAGAATTTTCTGAAAGTCAAAGTTCTTCTAGGGGTAACATTTGGCAGAATTATATATAGTACAGTACCACAACCAGAATATTAACGTTGACACAGTCGACATACAGTGTATTTCTTTTATAAAGAAAAAAAAATCTGTCATGTTGCTGATTTGTAGCTGCTGTGATTTCTAAGTCCCTCAAAAGTCTGTGTGTTAAACTCTTGCTTCCATGCTGTGTGCTGTTGGGAAGTAGTGGGCCCTTTAAGTGCTGATGCCTGGGGAGAGATCTTTGGGTCATTTTGAGGATGGAGGGAGGTTATGCTCTCTCAGAGGCTTAGCTCCCCTCCTTTCTCTTTTGCTTCTTAGCCATAAAATAAGTTACTCTGTTCCCTCACGACACTAATATTAGCTAATTATGGACTGATACTTTCAAAATTGTGAGCCAAGATGTTTGAGTGCACTGTAAGTTCTCTCAGGTTTTTTTGTTTAATTGTTTTTAGTGGTCAGAGAAAGCTCTGACTAACAAAACCACCATACCCACAGTTTTCCTGTTCCCATTCTCTCATTCCCTTTGGTAGTTACTCTCTTGTCACTAGTCTAGGTCTGTAGTGTGTCATTCTAAGGGTTGTATGTAAGTGGAGTCGTAGAGGAAGTAGTCATTATCATTGGCTATCATTTGCTTTTTCCCCTCTGTAACTCCCTGAGAACTCTATCCAGGTTGTGTGTCAGCCTTGCTCACTTTGGTGTGGCTTTACCACAGTTTTGTAAGTCAGTCATTTGTAAAGGATATCGGTATGGCTCTTACTTTCTAAATACTGTATAAAAGCTTGGTACAAACTTTTGAACACAAGTTTTATTTGTTTTATAGAAACACTCAGGGTGGGAAGAGTGTGTAGTGGTTGCATGCTCAGTGTTAGTAGAAACTGGCAGTCGTCTATGATATCTGTGCCATTTTATATTTTATCAGCTTCATATTAATGAGCCAGTTTCACCATACTTATGTAAGCATTTGGTATTATTAGTCTTTTAAGTAACGGTTTTGATAGTGTATTATGTGGTAGCATCTTCCTGTGATTTTAATAGCTAATATCTTATGTACTGATGCCACCTCTACATATTCTTCAGTTGATGCTTTGTGACTGCCCCTACCCCCATTCTTTTTTGACAGGATCTTGCTGTTTAGCTCTGGCTAGTCTAGAATTTGTTATGTAGATCCTGGCCTATTTCATTATGACATCTGTTTCTCTTGATTTCCTCTTTGACATGCGGATTATTCAGAATCGTATTGTTCATCATCTTCATTAATGGACACCTTCCTATTATCTGTATGCATTAGCTTGGTGGTGTTTTTGGTGGTGATGTTGGTACTTTTGCTAAAATAAATACTTAAAGCTTAGGTTGTTTATAAAGAAAAGGTGTTTATTTAGCTTATGGTTTTATAAGCTGAAAGAACAAATTTATGCAGCCCCATTGGTTTTTACTCTGGACTCCCATTGGCCATAACACATGGCAAATGACCTGGTTAGGAGTGTGTGCCAGAGGAGCACAAGGTAAACTGTGAAGGCAAAAGGGTCTATGTACCAGGGCCATTTGTTAGAAGACTTCATGCTTGCTTCATTGAGAACACATTAGAACTCCATTAATCTCGTCCACAGGCTGCACATCTGACATCATTACCTTCTGCTAGGCCCCAGCACTTTCGGTTTTATTACCTCTTACTTAGTTCTTTCATATTAGAGACTAAGCCTCTTTGAACCCTTCAAAGATAAATTACTTTGCCACACACTTTCTGCTACTGATTTCTAATATGATTCTGTTGTCCAATTACTGTGTGATTCAGTTCATTAAAATTTGTTGAGTTTTGTTGTGGCTAAGGCTATGGTTTATCTTTCTATATGTTCCCTGGCACGCGTTGAAGCATATGTATTTTGATATTTGGGGGACAGAGGATTCTATAAATGTTGATTTATTGTTTCCTCTTGCTTGAACATGTTGTGTAGGTCTTTGCCTTCCTGAGATCCTCTAGCTGGGTTCTTTTCATTTTTCTGGATTTGTTTGTTTGTTTGTTGTGCTGAAGATTGAACCTAGGGCATATAGCTATTCTGCTCATGGTTGTTAAGTATCAGCTTTGGTGGAGAGAGAGGTTTCCAGTTTCTGCTATTTTTAATGCCCCACTCTCTGTCCTCCTCTCCTGACACAATATTTAGGAATTTCACTTGTACTTAACAAAAGGACAGTACTCCCCAGTAGTAAAAGTTCCCGTCTAGTTAGAAACCTAGGACTATTTCCCCAAAAGGACAGATACTCTAGTGTCAGTTATTCATTAAATAACTTATTCTAACATGATTTGTAGTGCTACTCCTCATATGAAACCCTTATATTTTTAATGCTTTTATACAATAGAAGTTTCTTGACTGACTTGCCTGATCAGACCCCTCCATTTCTATTCATGAAGGGTATAACTTGATACCTTTGGTACAGTTCTGTTCCCATGAATTAAATCTGCTTACTGAAAGTTTCTTTTAAGAACCTTTATTTATTATGTAAACAAATAGTGCTAAAGAAGGTTATTTCGTGAAAACCAAATTGATTGCTTTAGAAAGATTTATCAAAGAAAGTCACTAAAAAATCACCGCTTTTGAATTAGTAGGTCTGTGTGAAACCTTTAAATGTTTGGGGGAAGGAGGAATAGAAATAAAGACAGAAATCACTTCAATGTTTAGATCACCAGTAATTTGAAGTTCTCTACTTTTAAAAGGCCTAATAAACTAGAATTTACTTGTGCGTTGGGGAAAAAGGACTTCTAAAGGTTAAGTGTATGCAGCTGTGTGTTAATTGTATTGGTTTATGTGTTTCTGCTCCAGTATTGTCTTAAATTACTTTAGCATTTTTAAGTACCTTGTGATGACTAGTAACCTCACCTATACTGTGACCTAACTGAAGATAACAGTAAAAGGGTGACCCAAATTGCCCGAGAGAGTGAACAATCTTCCCATTACTAACTCAAGGACCTGGGGGTTCAGAGGGTGGCGTTTGCATTATTTTGTTTGTTTTTAAAATCAGTTCTGGCTCATTTCCAAGCAACTATCTTTCTACTTTCTGTCAGTTTCATCCTCCAGCTGATAAAATGGTTCCACTCTCATGTCAGGTTTGCCTATGGGGGGAAAAATCCTGAAACAATTTCTTATTGTTTCTCAGGATCCGTTCACCTCTTCTCTGAAGGCTCTTTTCCTTTCCTTTAATTGGCCTTAAAAGTCCAATATGTGAATCTGATATCCTGGTGGGGCTTTGATTAATCCAGCTACTTGAAGCTAAAGTCAGTCTCCCAAGTTGCATTGCTAAAAATAACAATAGGGCCTAATAGAAGAGTAATCCAAGTATGCTCCAAACAGGAGACATTAAATTCTGGAATATACAGTTCGTCAGTATACAAATAATTATCTTTCCAAATATTCCTTTAGTAATTTTACATGCTTACTTTTCTAGAAAAAAATTCAAAACAGTTGTCAAGAATAAAAATAAATTCCATTAAGCTTTTATAAATTTGTTGTGGGGTATAAGAGAAAAACCACAGTTCTTTAGGTATCTTTGAAAAATATCCCTGTTTCAGAACGCTGGCTGCTCATTGTAATACCCCCTCCCCCCTCCCTCCTTCTCTTAACACCCCTCCCTCTGTGTGTCGGTGTGTATGTCAATGTCTGTATGCCAGAGGTTGAAAGCCATGTGTCTTCTTAATAGCTCTCTACCTTGTATTTAAGAAAAGGTTTCTCACTGAACCTAGATAGACTGCTAGATGGGCTGGCATTAAATTCTGGAATGCTATCTCCAGGGACTTGTCTGTGCCCAACTCTGGGATTACAGTTATGTGCTGCTACATCTGGTGTTTTGATTATCAAATTCTTCTTCCTGTTTGCATAGCAGGCACATTACCAATCCAGCCATCTCCTCAGCTTTTATTCTAACTTAAATCGCATCCTATGACAGTAATAATCTAGACTCTGTTTAAGTAATTTCAGACAGTCACATTGCAGTAATACAAGTAGCACAGCACACATGTACACACACACACACACACACACACACACACGCACACCAGTTTCTCTGTTCATCTTTGTTTTTCTCATGATGGTTCTTGAACCCTTGGGGCCTTGTGCATTCTGGGCAAGAATACTACCACTGATCAACTACATCCCTAGCTCATCAGTGTTTCTTACATACCATGTTGTCTGTCTGTCTGTCTGTCTTGTCTCTCTCTCTCTCTTATTTTTATTTTTTCTACTTTATTTACATTTCAAATGTTTTCCACTTTCCAGATCTCCCCTTTGGAACCTCCCTAGTCCCTCCCCCTCCCCTGCCGCTATGGGGGTATTCCCCCACCCACCCACTCACCCACCCACCCACTCTCGTCTTCCCCCCCATGGCATTCTCCTATACTGGGGGATCTAATACCCTCAGGCCCAAGGGCCTCTCCTCCTTCTGATGTCTAACAAGACCCTCCTCTGCTGCATATGTGGCCAGCACCATGGGTTCCTCCATGTGTATTCTTTGGTTGGTGATCCAGTCTCCAGGGGTATTGGGGGTCAGACCAGTTGCCTCTGTTGCTGCCTTTCTGGGGATGCAAACTCCCTCAGCTCCTTCAGTCCCTTCTCCCAAGTCCTCCATCTGGGACCTCCCACTCCGCCCTACTGTTGCTGTGAAGTGACTCTTGGGTATTTCCAACTTTTGGGCTAATAACCACTTAACAGTGAGTACATACCATGTTCATTCTTTTGTAACTGCATTACCTCGCTCGGGATGATATTTTCAGGATCCATCCATTTGTCTTCGAATTTCATGAAGTCATTGTTTTTAATTGCTGAGTAGTATTCCATTGTGTAAATGTACCACATTTTCTGTATCCATTCCTCTGTGGAGGGACATCTGGGTTGTTTCCAGCTTCTGGCTATTATGAATATGACTGCTACGAACATAGTGGAACACGTGTCTTTATTACATGTTGGAGCATCTTCTGGGTATATGCCCAGGAGTGGAATAGCTGGGTTCTCAGGTAGTATTATGTTCATTTTTCTGAGCATCCGCCAAACTGATTTCCAGAGAGGCTGTATCAACTTGCATTCCCACCAGCAGTGGAGGAGTGTTCCTCTTTCTTTGCATCCTCGCCAGCATCTGCTACCTGAGTTTTTGATTTTAGCCATTCTGACTGGTGTGAGGTGAAATCTCAGGGTTGTTTTGATTTGCATTTCCTTGATGAGTAAGGATGTTGAACATTTCTTTAGGTGCTCCTCGGCCATTCGAGTTTCCTCAGTTGAGAATTCTCTGATTGCTCTCTTCCCCAATTGTTGATAGGGTTATTTGGATCTCTGGAGTCTAACTTCTTGAGTTCCTTGTATACATTGGATATTAGCCCTCTATCGGATATGTAGGATTGGTAAAGATCTTTCCCCAATCTGTAGGTTGCTGTTTTGTCCTATTTACAGTGTCCTTTCCCTTACAGAAGCTTTGTAATTTTATGAGATCCCATTTGTCGATTCTTGATTGTGGAGCACAAGCCATTGGTGTTCTGTTCAGGACCTTTTCCCCTGTACCCATGTATTCGAGACTTTTCCCCACTTTCTCTTCTATTAGATTCAGTGTATCTGGTTTTATGTGGAGGTCCTTGATCCACTTGGACCTGAGCTTTGTACAGGGAGATAAGAATGGATCAATTCGCAATCTTCTACATGTAGACCACCAGTTGAAGCAACACCATTTGTTGAAGATGCTGTCTTTTTTCCACTGGATGGTTTTAGCTCCTTTGTCAAAGATCAAGTGACCATAAGTGTGTGGGTTCATTTCTGGGTCTTTGATTCTATTCCATTGATCTACCTGCCTATCACTGTACCAATACCATGCCGTTTTTATCACTACTGCTCGGTAGTACAGCTTGAAGTCAGGGATGCTAATTCCCCCAGAAGTCCTTTTATTGTTGAGAATAGTTTTTGCTAACCTGTTTTTTTTTGTTATTCCATATGAATTTGAGAATTGCTCTTTGTAAGTCTATGAAGAATTGAGTTGGAATTTTGATGGGGATTGCATTGAATCTGTAGATTGCTTTCGGCAGGATGGCCATTTTAACTATATTAATCCTGCCGATCCATGAGCATGGGAGATCTTTCCATCTTCTGAGTCTTCTTCGATTTCTTTCTTCAGAGACTTGAAGTTCTTGTCACATAGATCTTTCACTTGTTTGGTTAGAGTCACACCAAGATATTTTATATTGTTTGTGACAATTGTGAAGGGTGTCATTTCCCTAATTTCTTTCTCAGCCTGTTTATCCTTTGAGTATAGGAAGGCTACTGATTTCCTTGAGTTAATTTTGTATCCAGCCACTTTGCTGAAGGTATTTATCAGCTGTAGCAGATCTCTGGTGGAGTTCTTCAGGTCACTTAAGTATACGATCATATCATCTGCAAATAGTGATATTTTGATTTCTTCCTTTCCAATTTGTGTCCCTTTGACCTCCTTTTGTTGTCTGATTGCTTTAGCTAGAACTTGCAAGTACTATATTGAATAGATAGGGAGAGAGAGGGGCAGCCTTGTCTAGTCCCTGAGTTTAGTGGGATTGCTTCGAGTTTTTCTCCATTTAGTTTGATGTTGGCCACTGGTTTGCTGTATATTGCTTTTACTATGTTTAGGTATGCTGCTTGAATTCCTGATCTTTCCAAGACTTTTATCATGAAGGGATGTTGAACTTTGTCAAATGCTTTTTCAGCATCTAACGAAATAACCATGTGGTTTTTGTCTTTGAGTTTGTTTATGTAGTGGATTACATTGATGGATTTCCGGGTATTGAACCATCCCTGCATCCTTGTGATGAAGCCTACTTGATCATGGTGAATGATTGTTTAGATTCGCTCTTGGATTTTATTTTATTGAGTATTTTTGCATCGATATTCATAAGGGAAATTGGTCTGAAGTTTTCTTTTATTGTTGGGTCTTTGTGGGGTTTTGGTATCAGTGTAACTGTGGCCTCATAGAATGAATTGGGTAGTGTTCCTTCTGTTTCTATTTTGTTGAATAGCTTGAAGAGTATTGGTATTGGGTCTTCTTTGAAGGCCTGATAGAATTCTGCACTGAACCCATCTGGTCCTGGGCTTTTTTTGGTTTAGAGACTTTTAATGACTGCTTCTATTCCTTTAGGGGTTATGGGACTGTTTAGATGGATTATCTATCTGATCCTGATTTAACTTTGGCAATTGGTATCTGTCTAGAAACTTGTCCATTTCCTCCAGATTTTCCAATTTTGTTGCGTATAGGCTTTTGTAGTAGGATCTGATGATTTTTTTAATTTCCTCAGAGTCTGTTGTTATATCTCTGTTTTCATTTCTAATTTTATTAATTTGTACACTGTCTCTGTGCTCTCTGGTTAGTCTGGCTAAGGGTTTATCTATCTTGTTGATTTTCTCAAAGAACCAGCTCCTGAGTTTGTTGATTCTTTGTATAGTTCTTTTAGTTTCTACTTGGTTGATTTCAGCCCTTAATTTGATTATTTCCTGCCTTCTGCTCCTCTTGGGTGTATTAGCTTCTTTTTGTTCTAGAACTCAGATGTGCTGTTAAGCTGTTAGTGTATGCTTTCTCCCGTTTCTTTTTGGGGGCATTCAGAGCTATGAGTTTTCCTCTTAACACTGCTTTCATTGTGTCCCATATGTTTGGGTAACTTGTACTTTCATTTTCATTAAATTCTAGGAAGTCTTTAATTTCCTTCTTTATTTCTTCCTTGACCAAGTTATCATTGAGCAGAGCATTGTTCAGCTTCCATGTGTATGTGGGCTTTCTGTTGTTGTTGTTGCCATTGAAGACCAACCTTAATCCGTAGTGATCTGATAGGAGGCATGGGATTTTTTAAATCTTATATCTGTTGAGGTTTGTTTTGTGACTAATTATATGATCAATTTTGGAGAAGGTACCATGAGGTGCTGAGAAGAAGGTATATTCTTTTGATGTAGGATGAAATGTTCTATAGATATGTTTAACCCATTTAGTTCATAGCATCTGTTAGTTTCACTGTGTCTCTGTTTAGTTTATGTTTCCAAGATCTGACCATTGTTGATAGTGGGGTGTTGAAGTCTCCCACTATTATTGTGTGAGTTGCAATGTGTGCTTTGAGCTTTAGTAGAGTATCTTTTATGAATGTGGGAGCTCTTGCATTCGGTGCATAGAATTGAGAGTTCTTCTTGGTAGATTTTTTTCTTTGATGAGTATGAAGTGTCCTTTATCTTTTTTGATGACTTTTGGTTGAAAGTCAATTTTACCTGATATTAGAATGGCTACTCCAACCTGTTTCTTGGGGCCATTTGTCTGGAAAATTGTTTTCCAGCCCTTTACTCTGAGGTAATGTTTGTTTTTAACACGGAGGTGCGTTTCCTGGATGCAGCAAAATGCTGGGTCCTGTTTATGGATCCAGTCTGTCAGTCTGTGTCCTTTTTATTGGTGAGTTGAGACCATTGATGTTAAGAGATATTAAAGAATAGTGATTGTTGTTTCCTGTTATTTTTGATGTTGTTTATGTGGCTATCTTTTGAGTTTGTTGAAAGATTACTTTCTTGCTTTTTCTTGAGTGTAGTTTCCCTCCTAGAGTTGGTGTTTTCCATGTATTATTCTTTGTAGGGCTGGGTTTGTGGAAACATACTGTGCAAATTTGGATTTGTCATAGAAAATTTTGGTTTCACCATCTATGATTATTGAGAATTTTGTTGGGTATAGCAGCCTGGGCTGGCATTTGTGTTCTCTTAGAGTCTGTATGAAATCTGCCCAGGATCTTCTAGCTTTCATAGTCTCTGGTGAGAAGTCTGGTGTAATTCTGATAGGTCTGCCTTTATATGTTACTTGCCCTTGTTCCCTTACTGCTTTTAATATTCTTTCCTTGTTTTGTGTATTTGGTGTTTTGACTATAATGTGACGGGAAGAATTTCTTTTCTGGTCCAGTCTATTTGGTGTTCTGTAGGCTTCTTGTGTATTTATGTTCTTCTCTTTCTTTAGGTTAGGGAAGTTTTCTTCTATAATTTTGTTGAAGATATTTACTGGTCCTTTAAGTTGGGAATCTTCACTCTCTTCTATACATACATATTATCCTCAGGTTCTGTCTTTTCATTGCATCCTGGATATCTTGGATATTTGGGGTTAGGAGCTTTTTGGATTTTGTGTTTTCTTTGACTGTTGTGTCCATGTTTTCTATGGTATCTTCCACACCTGAGATTCTCTCTTCCATCTCTTGTATTCTGTTGGTGATGCTTGCCATCTATGACTCTTGATTTCTTTCCTATGTTCTCTAACTCCAGGGTTGTCTCCCTTTGTGATTTCTTTATTGTTTCTATTTCTGTTTTTAATTCCTGAATGGTTTTGTTCATTTGTTTGATTGTGTTTTCCTGTAATTCTTCAAGGGATTTTTGTGTGTCCTCTTTAAGGGCTTCCAGTTGTTTACCTGTGTTCTCTTGTATTTCTTTAAGGGAGTTATTTATTTCCTTCTTAAAATCTTCTATCATCCTCTTGAGAAGTGATTTTAAGTCTGAGTCTTCCTTTTCTGGTGTGTTGGGGTATCCAGGGCTGGCTGTGGTGGGAGAGCTGGGTTCTGATGAAGCCAGGTAGTCTTGGTTTCTGTTCCTTGTGTTCTTATCCTTGCCTTTCACCATCTGGTTATCTCTGTAGTTAGCTGGTCTTTCTCTCTCTGACTGTGGCTTGTCTTTCCTTCAAGCCCAGATGTCAATATTCCTTGGAGACCAGTTCTCTTTCCCAGCTGTTTCTCATTCCCTGAGTCTGGAGTCCTCCTGTTGCTGGCTTTTCCACACAGGTGGGCGGCTCGCTTTCTCCCTGCACTGTTTGGCTATGGAGGGCTGGTGGTCCAGGCAGAGGTTTCCCGCCACAGGTGGAAGCCTGCGAGCTCTTACCTCCCTGCTGTTCCTCAGTCCCTGCATCCGGAGTCCTCCTCTTGCAGGCTTTTCCACACAAGTAGGCTGCTTGCTTTCTCCCTGTGCTGTTTGGCAATGGAGGTTTCTCTTTCTTCCTTCTTTAAAGCATTTTTGTTGACTTAAGTGATTCCCTTACAAAGCATAAAACAATGTGTGGCAGATTTTTGAGACTTTTGAAAATCCATTGTATGCATCTACCTTGTTGACATACTTACGCAAAAGGATGTTGAATTCTGGATTAAAGTTAAAATTCTGGATTAAAGTATTTCATTGTTAAGTAAACAGACCTGATAGTCAATACCCAAAACAAAAGGCTGAATTTGTTTGCTGGCTTCATGAGGCATATCTGCTTTAATGAAACAGTATCTCTGAAGAAAGCAGAGAGAGAGAGAGAGAGAGAGAGAGAGAGAGAGAGAGATATTGAGTGAGTCTACTCTAAGTTTCAGGACAGTGTTTGCTTATATTTTTTTTCTTTTAAAATAATGCATATAAACCAGGCAGTGGTGGCTCCCACCTTTAATCCTAGCACTCAGAAGGCAGAGGCAGGTGTATCTATGACATGGAATCCAGCCTGGCCTACAGAGTTAAGTTCCAAAATAGCCAGGGCTACACAGAGAAAGCCTGCCTCAAAGTACAAAATAAACCAACCACAAACCAAACAAAAAACCCCACCCATAAATAAATAAATAAATAAATAAATAAATTAAAATAAATATAACTTCTTCTTGATTTTAGTAGAATTTGTAAAACTTACTTTCTTTGGTATTGATGTTATAGGAAGACTAATTAATTCAATTATATTTTGTTATTTTTCATAGTTTTATCATTGTATTTTATTATCTTTAGATTTATTTATAAAGTTTTTTTGTGTTACTATTCCCTTTGACTGTTTGCAGTATACAGTTGCAGTTCTCGGTATTTGCATGTACTTTTTCTTTGTTTTATTAATATTGCCAGGATTGTCATTTTAATTAGCGAGGTGTCGAGAGGTATAACTCCTGAGTGTTAAGCACCCTTCTACCACTGGGCTATGGCTGGCAGCCCTGACTTTAACTAAACAGCTCCTTCATAAATTCTTTTGCCAGTTATATGAAAGTTTAAAATTTGAGCCAGTTTATGAAGTAATGGGCTTCATTATTCCAATTTAAATATTTATTTTATTTTTAATATTTTTAATTTATTTGGTGTATATGTGTGAAAGAGAGGGGCAGGAAGATGGAGTTACAAGGGGTTGTTAGTTGCCTGAGGTGGGGAGTCAGAACCAAATCTCGGTTCTCTGGAAGAGGAGGAAGTACTTTTAACAGTTGAACCATTGCTCTTGCCCTTATTACTTCAGTTTTGATACACATGTGTCAGTATACTTGGCTCTTAGTCCAGTGAACAACATAAAAGGTATGAGACTTTTTTGAGATATGAAATGTTGTCTAGGCTAGCCTCAGGGTTGTGATGCTACTACCTCAGCCTCTAATTGCTGAACTTATGGGCTAAAACTTTCTCTTTTTTTCCTTTTTTTTCTTTTCTCTTTTTTTGGTTTTTCGAGACAGGGTTTCTCTGTATAAACCTGGCTGCCTGGAACTCACTCTGTAGACCAGGCTAACCTAGAACTCAGAAATCCACCTGCCTCTGCCTCCCAAGTGCTGGGATTAAAGGCGTGCGCCACCACTGGCCAGCTAAACTTTCTTTAACTTCATGTTGTTGGTTTTTTATGTGTTCCATATATATTTTGTTTAGAAGTAACACCTTATATATGCCTATTATATCTCCTTAATACAGTGTTATTTTATAACATTGATGCTTTTGTCTCCTTGATTGTTATGTTATTAAGATAAGTATGTTACTATCCCTTATAGTAATGGATTTGTTATTTTCTCCTGTAGTTATACCAATATACTTTAATTTTGTACTTTATAACTTATATGGGAAGGAAAAGGTGTTCAGAAAGCATCTATGTTATTTGTTATATACAAGTTTGATTTTATCCACATTAAAAAAAAGTTCAATTTTTTGTGTAGTGAATTTCATTGCTTATGATAGTTTTAAATGTTAGTGTATATAATACTAAATAGGAACGAGTGCTTTTTTAAAATTAGTACTTGCCTGTTAGCATTTTTCATATCACTTTTAATTTTTCGATGTTCTTAGATCTTTTTCTTTTTATAGTGTTGGGAATTGAGCTCAAAACTGTGCATATGCTAGGCATATACTCTACTACTGAACTACGTATAGCCCCAGCCCCTGTCTCCTGTTTTGTATATTAGTTTTGAGACAGAGTTTTACTCTGTAGCTTATTCTAGCTTCAAACTTAGTTTGTAGCCAAGGCTGGCCTCAAACTTACGAAAGTCCTCTTGCCTTAGCCTTTGAGTGTTAGGTTTGCTGGTATGATTCATAATTCCTGGCCTCTTAAATGTTTAAGCATGTCTTTTTGGACAAGCAACGTTTAAACCATTTTCCATGTGTTACAGTGCTGACATTGCTGAAAGATGGCTGAAGAAGTGGTGGTGGTGGCCAAATTTGACTATGTGGCCCAGCAGGAACAAGAGCTGGATATCAAGAAGAATGAGAGATTATGGCTCCTGGATGACTCTAAATCCTGGTGGCGAGTTCGAAATTCCATGAATAAAACAGGTTTTGTCCCTTCTAACTATGTGGAAAGAAAAAATAGTGCACGGAAAGCATCTATTGTTAAAAACCTGAAGGACACCCTGGGTGAGTTGTTCCACATTGAAGGAAAAGCAACAGCTTTATTTTGGATGGGTTCTGGAGCTTAGTTCTTTGAACAGCAGTGTGCAGAGTTGTTTTATCTAGGTAATTAAGTTGAATTCCTAACAGCTGTTTAAGAGGCTAGCGAAGCTCATGTTAGCTGTTTGTATAAACTGGGCCTACATTCAGATGGTACTAATGAGCAGAACTAACTTTGACCTTCTTCTTCTGGTGTGTATAACTACATTGTTGCTCTCTTCAGACACATCAGAGAGGGCATCAGATCCCATTACAAATGGTTTGAGCCACCTTGTGGTTGCTGGGAATTGAACTCAGGACCTCCAGAAGAGCAGTCAGTGCTCTTAACCGCTGAGCCATCTCTCCAGCCCGACTTTGACCTTCTTACAACAGCTCCTGTGTAGTTTTGATTTGCAGAAAATTTGCCACTAATTGAGAAAGGGCATAAGATTCAGAATTGGTTCCTTGGCATCCTGGTAAACTTTTTTGACGTATTAATGAATCTCACTTAAAAAGCAAATCATTTTATTTTATTCTTACTGAATAAAATTACACCAGCGGGTTATTGCTGTATATTTGCATTTATAGGACTGGTCACTTTCCTATTTTGTTGACCTCTTTCTTTCTCTAACTCTGTATGTTTGGTTCAGATTTTTGCTGGCCTTTATTGAGGCCAGAGATAGGGGGAAGCTACTTCACCCTGGCCTTGGTTAAACTGAAGGAAGGAAGGATGTAGGATGAAGACTGAACACCTCCCTTTTCCTAATTTAACTTCCCTTAATGGACAGGAAGGAATTGGGAGGGACAGAAATTTAATTTTGGTGTTCAAGGAGACAGACATGCTATTGCTTAATAATTCTTTGCCTGCTTGTAAAAGAGGAGGGAAACTTTTTTTGTGGACAGTTTGGGACTAAGTATAGCACGACTGACATATTATTAAATAGTATTTAAAATCTTAATGCACAAGTAATATTCCAGTATTTTAATAATTATTGGCAATATAAGGTAAATGTTTCTTCTTTTAAACTGTTCTAAGCTGCAAAAGCTAAGTACAAAGAACTTCCTGAAGTATTGGATTTCAGTTTCTACACTGACATTTCTGGTATGCTCAACATATTTTATTATCTGCAGTTAACATGGCAGTTGACAGACCAGTGAACTTCTTATCTCTTCATTTTGGGAAACATCAGTCAACTGTATTTATAATATTACAGTTAGAGTTGTCTCCATTCCCCGTAGTTTGGAAATACTGTATTATGAATCTAGGTTTCGTATCAAATATCTAACCTCCCCTTTTCCTAGAACTTCTGCACCCCATTTTGATACCTTATATCTCATATAATTGAATGAATTTGTTTCACAGTGGCTGTGCTAGTAGAGACATTGTTTGAAAGTCAAGGAAAAGGAGGAAGTGTAGGAAATGAAGAATGTTAGGAACGTACTAGCTTTAATATTTTCTGTTAGAATGAGTGAATTACACAACTCAGGTTTTTGCTGCTGCCATGAGTTACTTGTTCCACGAGTTATTTTATGGCTTAAGGGGAAACAGTATTGGAAAAAGAGAAGCCTCAGTTTAGAAAACTTTTCTATTGCTTGGGTGTGAGCCAGGTCACATGGATTGGGTGTGGGAAGTTTCAGTGTTACAGAACAGACCAGGAAGCTCACTGAAAATTATCCCGGAGCTGTGTCAACAAACTTCAAAAAGAGAACACAGAATTTTTATTCAAAATGGATTGGTTAAACATCTTTAAAGATTTTTTCAGTAAGTTATTTTGTTTATCAAGTCAGTAGTTTTCTTGTTACCGATTTCAAATTGGATTTTATTTTCTTGTTAATTAAGAGGGAGACTTTGTGGAAAGAACTCTGGGTTTATGTAAGCTGGTGCTTCGTGCTGTTTGTGTAATACAAGGTAAATGGCTGGTGATATGTTCACTGCCGTTCGTTTGATCTGGGAAATGATTTAGAAGTGTTTCCTTGTGACTGCGGAGCAAATGGGGGAGGGCACACATGGTTTGGATGTCAAGCGGGCGGTTGTACCTCAGCCTTGCACAGCATTTGAAGGAGTCAGTTGTGAACGAATTTGTTTACTCGCCACCTTTGAGGTGGCACTGTCAGGCTTTTGGTTTGGTCTGGTCTGGTTTTTGGTGTTGTTTACTAGATTTTACTTAAGCTTTGTTGGAATAATGTCAAGATAACATTTAACAAGAGCTCTAGGAGACTACAAGTATTGATTTATAAGTATAACACTATGCTAACCTGGCTCTGCTGGTAACATTATGATAATTGTGTGCTTGATTTCATCTCTTTGAATTTTTGCTAAGTGTCTTTACAAAAGTGAAGGGAGAAATTACTCTAGAAGTCTCTTATATAGAAGAAGCCCAAGGAAACAGTAATCTAAGGAGAGATTCCAAGAGAAAGGGCAAAGCAAAGAGCAAGCACTGTTGGAAGAGAACGTGGTCATTGTATGCGTGGGCTTTCGTCTCCTTTTTAGCTTTGATAGCTGACCGATCCTGAGTTCTCCCTTCTAACTCCTATTTACTTTTTAGAGAACAAATACATTTTTAGATCTTTGAGATTCCAGTTTTAAAGCTAATTTTCTTTTACACATTTGTGTGTGTGTTTATGTACATGCCTATGTGCATGTGGGTACATGCTATAGAGGTCAAAGGCTATCTAACCTCAGGTGCCACCCTCAGGAACATCATCCACCTCTTTCCAGGGAGACAAGTTCTCTCATTAGTCTGGAGCTCATAATTGGGCTGCGTTGGCCAGCCAGCACGCCCCAGCAATTTCTGTCTCTGCTTCCTCAGCTCAGGGATTATAAAATCTAGTTAACACACTTGGCATTTTTTACCTGGGTTCTGGGTAAAAAAAATGAGGTTCTTGTGTTTGTTACCAACTGAGGCTTCCCCTCTGCTCTTTATTCATTAACTTATGAACACATATTTATAGAGAATCTAATGCAAACTGTATAAAAATCAGCTTGATAGTTTGACAAGATTGCTCAACACTTGTCATCAAGCCTGACAACCCCTATGATTTTTAGAACTGCATGGTAGAAAGAAAGAACTGATTCTTACAAATTGTTCTCTTCAACATATTCATGTGCACATACATACACATACCAAAACAAATGGACAAATAATGTAATGAAATAATTTTTTAAAATTTGTATGAAATATTACCTCTTGCAGAATCTGGTAGGGAGTTAGATGATAGTAATTGTTAATAATGAAGGTAGGTTTCTATCTAGATATGGTCATAAGTGTGGGTTTTTTGTTTTTTTTTTCTGAGACAGGGTTACTCGGTGTGGCCCTGGATGTCCTAGAACTTGCTTTGTAGACAGGCTGGCCTGGAACTCACAGAGATCTGCCTGTCTCTGCCTCCCAAGTACTGAGATTAAAGGTATGCACCATCATGTCCAGCATGAGTGGTAATTATTAATAAATCAGAAATGATATTAAAAGATGACATACATATAAAGCATATGTTATTGGACAGTGACTCAATATATCAACTTATAAATAGAGTGACAAAGTTGTTCTCTTATTGGGTTTTAGAGACTTAACACTTAATCCTAACTGTATCTGTAGTCCACGGGCTATGATTTTAGATTTGTAAGCAAAATACTCCTTTCTCAGTCCCTATAATACTGATGTTTATTTTCCCAGGAACCTTGTCAGAGTAGAGACAGGTTATTCATTCACTTAATTTCTGAATGGACTTGAAAAATAGAGAAAACAGGGTTATATGTTCTTTATTTGATAGTCAGGATACTTTGAAAAAATTACAATATTTGTCATCTTAGATAAAACAATTATAATCTGTGATTTATTTTATGTAGACGGATGAACAGATGAAGTACAAAATAGTCTGTAATGGATAGTATATATTTGTTTTTATAATACTTTATAATAAATGAGTTCTACTCTCAGGTAGACTTAATATATAGCTAAACTTTTTTTTATTTCCTGTTTGGGAAAAATCAACAGTTGGGCAAGACTGATGATCCTGGAAAGTACCTTCAAGCTCTACACATCTTTTGTGTGTCATGGGAATCAGGGGAAGTCCATGAGGGAGAAGCAGATTTTGAAGAAGTGAGAACATGAGAACAGAGTGAGATGATAATTCAGTGAGGAATTGGACGTAGCAGTACTTTCTCTGAACCCATTCTGTTGAGAATTTACTTAGTGATTACGTGAAAGAAAGCTGGTATTGGAAGTAAAACCTAATAAAAAAAATTGAAAAGATTGATAAAAATCAGACTGTGAATGGCTGACACAAAGAAAAAATTTAGTAAGAGCTGCTGTGGTTGTGTAGGTGCAAAAATCCATGGTGGCCTTGATTCAAGTCTTAAGAGTTACTTAGAGCTAGGTGACGGCCTGCAGCGGCTTCCTTACTTATATTCTGGCCAGTTAGACTTGGCAGTTAGTCCATTTGGTGTCTGATGCTTTCAGACTCTGACATTAAGTTTATTAGGGATTTGAAAGCAGTTTATATAAAGAAGAGTTATTGGTACAAAGATTTGCTTGAGAAAGAATAACATTATCATATAGAGATTGAGTTAAAAATTCTTTTTCTTTAAATAAGGTTTTGCTTGGCCTCAAATTCAGAAATCTGCCTGCTTCTGCCTTGGAGTTCTGAGATAAAGGAATTTACCACCATATTCAGCTGGTTCTGAAAAGCTTTTGAGGAAGTTATAATGCATTGTTCTTGTTAAAACCATTTCTATAGGGGGCTAGAGAGATAGCTCAGTGGGTGAGACCACTGCTCTTTCAGAGGTCCCAGATGCCATTCTTAGCACCCACATGGTGGCTTGCAACCTTTTATAACTAGTCCCATGGAATCAGTTGTCTCCTTGTGGTATACAGGCATACATGCAGACAAAACAAAACAAACAAACAAACAACCCACATATACATTAAATAAGTAAATAATCTTTAACTGGGTAAGGTGGTTGCAAACCTTTTAATCCCAGAACCTAGTCAGAGGCAGGCAGATTTCTGAGTTTGAGGCTAATCTGGTCTACAGAAAAGTTCTAGAACAGTCAGAACTACATAGTGAGACCTTATGTCAACCCCCAACTCCCCCCCCCCCAAACATACACAGAATTTCTAGAGAAGACCAAATGGAAATGAGAGACAAAAGCTATACAAACATTTTTTAAGGTAACAACAACTACAAAAAATATGACTGCTTCAGTGTTTATATGTGACTATTTCCCTCCCAACCCTGGCCAGGTCGGTCCAGCTGTGCCATGATAATGAAGGTTTATGTCATTCTGAAATATACCAGGGAAACTGATAACTGCTATTTATTGAGTGCCCAATATGTGCAGTATATTATCCCAAGCACTAATATATACACTTAGGAAACAACTCGTTACAAAATTTGTAATATAGGTATTTACATGTCAGCATTTCATAAAGGCACTGAAGTTTAAAAATTAAATAACTTGCTTAAATGAAAAAAGATGACAAGGGGAAAATGAAAATTTAAATCTTTTAAGTTTTCATAGTAGACCTTTTAAGAGTTATGATCAGGCCGGGCAGTGGTGGTGCACGCCTTTAATCCCAGCACTTGGGAGGCAGAGGCAGGTGGATTTCTGAGTTCGAGGCCAGCCTGGTCTACCGAGTGAGCTCCAGGACAGCCAGGGCTGCACAGAGAAACCCTGTCTCAAAAAACCCCCCCAAAAAAAAACCCAAAAAACAGAGTTATGATCAGAACAAGAGTAACAATGGAATAAAATAATTTGGAAAAAAAAAGACTAATTGAAATTAGGATGATTGTAGTGAACTAAATGCGGATCGAGGTGTGCGGTGAATATAGTGGGGGATTTGCTTGTTTTGAAAACAAACAGGATCTCAGTGTGTTGCCAAGGCTGTCTTTGAATTCCTTGGTTCATTCAATTCTTCTTAATAAATAACTGAGACTGTAGACATGAGCTACCATGTATCAGCTATGACTCCTAGAATTTATAGGTTGAAACCTAACCATCAATGGAATGGTATTACAAGATGGAGGGTCTTTAGGCAGCGACTAGCTTATTAAGGCAAAGCCTTCATGAATTAGATTAGTGCCATTGTGTAAAACAGTTGCAAGCTTGCTTATTTATCTCTTCTACCATGTGAGTACTGAACTATAAGAAATAAAACCTCACCAAATGTAGTCTTTAACTTGGACTTACAGCTTCCAGAACTAGGAGAAACAAATTTTGGTTAACTGTAAGCAACGTGGCTTATGTATTGTAATAAGCAGCCTGAACCACGAAAGATAGGAGGAATTTTAGAATAAAATAGTAAATATTGATTCTGAAGGAGATCTAAAAGAAAGGATCTAATCGTTAATAATTATCACATAAATGATTAAATGACTTAATACTTTAAAAATGATTTTGTAAAACATTTTTGTATCGACCTTTGTTAATAGCAGATTGTAATGTCCATTTTCTGGTAATAGAAACAAAGTTGTAAAGCAGGAGAATACAGCCAACTAATTAGTTACACATGTATTTGTTTACAAAAATTAGTAGTTATTTATTATGTGTGCACACCAAGCACTTGTTTGTTCATGTGCACGTCACAGCACGGATATTGAGGTGAGAAGACAACTTATGGGTGTTTGTTTTCCCATTTCATCATGTGGGATCAAACATAGGGACATCAGGTTCCATCATGTGGGATCAAACATGGGGACATCAGGATTGGAGGGAAGTACTTTCACTCACAGAGCCATTTGCCTATGTTTGTTCTTTTTGCTGATAAAGATGAATGGAACATTTAATATAGGTGAGGCACTAGGGCTAGAGAGAGAGTAGGGAAAAGCACGATGCTTGGCTTTAAGGAAGCAGATAGCAGCACACAATATTTAGCATTAGGATAAAAATGTAAAAATTTGTAGTAGTAAAAGGAGAAACACGTAAACTCTTTGGGGGAGAGGAAAGGAAATCTTCAGTGAGTAAATAGATATCTGGTTCAAGTTTTGAAGAATAAGATGGGAGTGCTCTGGTGGTTATAAGAAGTCTGTTCTAGCAGCAGTGTGCCAGAGAGGAGGAGGCATGTTGCTCACAGAGAGATGGGGGGCTTCTAGTGTATTGAAACTATGTACCGTGCCCTTACATTTCTTCCTTTAAATACTGCTAGTCTCTAGATTAATGCAGATTGTTTTTAATGTGTTCTCACTTGAGATAATGGTTGTTAGGTTTCCCAGAAATTCTTTATTCTTTATTTTCTGATTATATGTAATCGGAATGTATATATAATTGGAATATCTATAACTACTTATAGACATTTTCTTTAGGATTAAAAGTCATTAGGAAGCTATTCTTTATTTTCAGTTAAGAGTTTAAAGTATTTTATTTCACTGTACTGTTTCCTCTGTATGTCTGCTCCATACACAGTTTTCAGTGGTGTAGTATATGCAAAAGACTAGTGAGATGCGAACACTCCTCTCTGAAAGGTATGCTTTAAAAACAAAATAAACCACACACACACACAAAACAAAACGGGAACAAACAACAACAACTATTATGCAGTCACTTGGGAGGTTTTAACAAGAAGTGCTTAAGTGTCCTTGGGGTGGGATGGGAAATGGATTTTACTGTAGGTATCCTATCACTGATGAGAGGAGACTTAGTTTGCTTTTTCTTCCTTTCTGCCCCCATCTTAATTCTTCTGTTACTGCTTCCTTTGTGCTTCATTTCTTACGATGTACTGTTTTCTTATCTCTTTCATTTCTTTTGTAGTTTTTAGATTTTCCTTGGAAGCAACCCTGGAAATTACAATTAACATTTTGTTTATTAACAAGTTTGAGTTAATCCCCATGTGGTTTGAATGGTACAAATAGCTGCTCCTTTATATCATTATATATTATCTCTTTCTACACTGCCTATTTACTTAGGCTGACGATATGATTTCTGTATTTTTAAATCATATAGGAACAAAGGAAAAAAGTTGGACTAGTACTGACTTTATATTTACCTATATGGCTATTTTTACCATTGTTCTTTATTTCTTTTCTGTTTTTAAAATAAAATTTTGAGCTTATAATTAAATTTCCACCTTCACTTTCTTCCCTCTAACACCTCCCAAGCACCCTTGCCCTGCACTCCCCCCTTGAAATACATGGTCTCTTTTTCTTTAATTGTTGGTGGTGTTGGTGTGTGTGTTTGTTCCTCAATATATGATGCATCCTACTCATTCTGTATAGTGTTACTTCTGTGTGTGTTTCCAGGGCTGACCATCTGGCATTGGAGAACTATCCAGTGTGCTCTTCCTTGGGGAAGACGTCTGCTCTTAACATTCCGTAGTTGCCTGTATGTAGTGCTTTGACTAGGGTTGAGGCTTCCTGAGCTTTCTTTCCTAAGTTCACGTTAGCATATCTCTATTGGTGGTATTCTTTTTTCTTTCTTTGTATGACTTCTGATGTCTTTTTTTATTTTCATCTGGAGGACTGTTTTTAAAATTACTTAAAAAGCATAAGTTTATTGGTGATGAGTTGAGAATTTCTTTATCTTTGAGGAACTGTTTGACCTTTTTTGTAAAGTCTGTATTCTTATTCATATGGATAATGAAATCTATTTTGTAGCTAGAATTTTGACACTGTCTCCTTAAACATACAGAACCAAAAGAAAACGGGGAATACAAATGTCCGTTTTTATAGTTTGGCTGTATGCTTGTATCCTCTTAATATTTGGCCAAGCTATTTATAATTCTGTGTTGGACTTTACCTACTGTGTCTTTAGAAGTTGTAGGTCAGCCAGAGGTAAAGATCAAAGTTTTTTTTCTAGCTCTTTCCACAGCATGTGTCCAGCCCAGATCACATTTGGTCCCTGAGGACATACGGGAGCTTTTAACTTAAGTACCTTGTTTTTCCATGTGTAACCTTGCTTATCATCTTCCATTTCCAGCTTTTTGATCTTTCTTCCTTGTCCCAAGTGTTCCTTGTCTCAAGCTATTGCATCAAACATGGTTTTAAGTGAAATCCGCCTAGGAAGACAACCTTGCTCTGGAATGAGAGATCTGACAATCTAAAGCCTGTCCGTCACAATTCCTTAATGAGGTTTGTTAGGTAGCTAGCCTCAGAGCAACTCTGCACTGGGGCAGGGAGACTAATAGGCCTCTCTCTTTATGTGCTTCAGCGGTCTCTTAACAAAAGTAACGCCTTCTTCACTTAGCCTTGCCCTGCCGCTTTGCTTTCTTTACCAGATTCCAGAATTTACAAAATTGACACTGACAGTGTTGCCAGCTCTTTAACTCATCTCTAGAGGAAGTCCTGACATTTCTACTCTGCCATTTTTAGTGATGTCACCCTGCTGTAAAGATTTTTCATCATGATGACCTCATTAGCCAGAAGTAAGGAAATTAAGAACATGGTTGATTTAAGAGAAGGAATCTTTATTTTATTTTATTTTTTTAAGGAGGGATCATTTTTATTTGGACATGAATATAAGTTTGTGGTGTTGGTTACATCTAATGGTGTCTACTGATAGAACTCTAGTGTTGGGATTCCAGATAAAGCAAGAGTTTAAATCTTCAAATAAATCTGAAAAATCTACATAGAAGTTAAAATGAAAGCATGTGTTTTTTGTTTTGTTTTTAATGTAGAGAAGACCAACTATGCCATCTTGGAAAAATATTTTCAATTAAGGACTTACTAATTCATTCATCAGTTACTTTTCTCCTGCTCACTAATATGTAAACTACAAGCACTGAAGATGAAAGGGGAAAACTCTAGTTCTGTCCTCCGGGAGCTGACTCTTGTAGTAAGGAAAGAGACTAGGAATCAAGTACAAGACATTGTTAGAACAAGGCCTACGGGGCCAGAGAAATACAGGAGTATGTAAATAGGTAAGCGGGGACACAAGGTTTTCAGGGACAGCATGAAAAAACATGAAGAGCTTGCTTGTGATCTTATTTGTCACATGAAAAGATGAAAAGGCCAAGTATGCTAATCATTTGTGTTACATATATAACACATACTTAGACTGAGGTTGACCCCCCCACCCCCCCAAACTCATGTTTGGATACTTGGTTCCCCTCTGGTGGAGCACTTTGGAAAAGATTGAGAAGTGGGGCCCGACTGGAGAGGGTGTGTCACTGGTGGAGGGCTTTGGGGTTTCAGAGCACCCATTAGCACTCTCTACCTTATGGGTGGATGTTAGCTCTCAGCTATTGTTCCAGAGCCCTGCTTGCTGCTGCCTGCTTTTGTGCTGCCCCCTCCCCTGCTATGGTGGTCATGGACTCTAACCCTTTGAAACTGTAAGCCCTAAGTCTTCTGTAAGTTGACTTGGCCAAGGTGTCTTATCACAGTAATAGAAAAGTAAGTACGATACTGCTTTTGCTAAAAACGTGTTGGCTCCTTGTGCCTACAAGGTAACTAAAAGCAAGACATAACCTGGTATCTCTGCCTTCATTTTATATCAACCACTTTACTATGGGTCTTACTTCTGTTCAACTCTGCATCGAAGCATGTTAATCAAGGAGTGTCTGCTGAAAAACTTGTGATAGATACCGAATCAGTCTTATTCTCTTTAAGACATAAGGTGCAAAGATAAGAACTCAAAAGTTCTTGGGGAGTTAGCTTTTACAGTGTCCTGTTCGGATTCCCAGGACTTACTGAAAGCCCTTAGCCATTGTCCTAACCCTGCAGCCACCTTTTCTAAGAACAGTGAAACCAGTCAACGCCCCCTTAGTAAGCCTTACCCCTCCCCAGAAGAAGTAATCTCTTGAGAACCAGAGTTTGAAGCAATAAAGAGGCCCCATTGCAGCTCCAGCACTGGAATAATGACCATGAAAACTTCACATTGACTAGGATGGCTTCAGTGTGTTTACCTCCCACCTCTTGCCCAATTGTTTCTTTAGCTTATGACTTCAAGCTTATGTCAGTTTCCTAGGCTGGATGCATGGTGTCTGTCTTCCCAACATTGCCAGGCTATTTGAAATTCTTCCCTGCTTTTCCATCATTACTGTTTGATATCTAGGGCTCTCGGCCCAACATAATTTGTTGCATTCTACACAGAAATCAGGCCTCTTGCACGAAACTCCAGTTATAATTGTAATCAAGTAATCATGTAATCATGGTAGAAAGAGTGAAAGATTCTGAGTAGGAGGATGAGGCTGATGAGATGACGCTGTGTAAAGGCATTTGCTGCTGAGCCTCTGGACTCTCACAGAAGGGCAGAACCAAATCCTCAAAGTTTCCCTCCGAACTCCTCACAGGGATCCTGTTGTGTGTGTAACACTGGCCCTCCAAAATAGATAATAAACAAATTTTTTTTTTAAAAAAAGGGGGAATGCAAACAAGAGTTGAAGATGTTGAAAGGAAAAGTAGGAAGATAATAAAAGAATGATGGAGTTTTAAAGAATAGCTTGAGCTCGAGTCTCTGAAACTCACACAGTAGGAAAGAACAAGCTCAGAAATTGTTTTCTAACTACATGTGCTAGGCCGAGGAATACATAAGTAAGTGTAAAACTTACTAAAAGAATAGCAAAGTAAAATTAGTTTAGTATTGAAGAATTTGTGGGGGTTTTTTTTGTTTTGTTTTGTTTTGTTTTTTTGTTTGTTTTGTTTTTAGATAAATGATGAGTCTAAGTAAGAAAAAACCAAGGGTAGTGTGGAGTCTCGGGAGAGAAAAGATGGTTATTAAGAACCCTGAAGGAGCAGGATTTGGGGCCTTGGTTGAATAAAGACTGAGAGTAATATGGTGGCTTTTTATTTTTTTTCAAGAACATAGAAAAAAAATTGGATAGTTTACAAAGTCCCAGTTTTTCAAAAGTAAAAAAGCAAAACATCAGTTAATACGCTGAGAAATGAGCAGCCTGAAAATGCTTGGTGGCACTTGAAGCATTCATTTCTGATGATGGGTTCATTTTCTCGGTTCTTTCAATAAAAACACATTAAACATTTTCTATGTACTAAGTGCCCTTCAAGCTCCCAGGAGTTTTATCTGTGAGAAAAATGAAAAATTCTTGCCCTTCAGGAGGTTGTATGTGAATTGGGATGAAAGGAAACACATAATAATACCTTATTTTAAAATAAGTAGATCTGTAGAGTGATCTGGCTTTGGAAACTAAGAAATTAGTAAATGAGATTACCCAGATATAATTTTATATGTGCATCAGGTACTAATTTAAATAGTTGTTTCATTTTTATACAACTAATTACAAAATCTAGGTTAATAAACTAAACTGTCGAAGTGTGGGATTACTGGAGTGTTTGTCTTCTTAGTTGAAACTATGAACGAAATAAACCATATTAACACCTAAGAGAAAATTCAACATGACAACTTTATTATCACGCAGTTATTCAGCATAATAACTTTATTATTGCACAGTTGTTTCTTGGCTTTGGCAGGAGGAAAGAAGATAAACTTAATTTATTTGGCTTGGATATGGAAGAACAACTTGTATTTCATCTCCCAAAAGATGATACCATCATGTCACAGTCTGTTTGCTACATTTAGAGGGAAGCTTGGTTGAGGTAAGTGTATCAAGTTGAAGCTATAGTCTCACAGCCTCCTCTTTATTTAAACAGGCATTGGAAAAGTGAAAAGAAAACCCAGTGTTCCGGATACTGCATCTCCTGCTGATGATAGCTTTGTTGATCCAGGAGAACGTCTCTATGACCTCAACATGCCTGCTTTTGTGAAATTTAACTACATGGCTGAGAGAGAAGATGAATTGTCATTGATAAAAGGGACCAAGGTGATCGTCATGGAGAAATGCAGTGATGGATGGTGGCGTGGCAGCTACAATGGACAAATTGGATGGTTTCCTTCAAACTATGTAACTGAAGAAGGTGACAGTCCTTTGGGTGATCATGTAGGTTCTCTGTCAGAGAAGTTAGCAGCAGTTGTCAATAACCTAAATACGGGTCAAGTATTGCACGTTGTACAGGCTCTTTACCCGTTCAGCTCATCCAATGATGAAGAACTCAATTTTGAGAAAGGTGATGTAATGGATGTTATTGAAAAGCCGGAAAATGACCCAGAGTGGTGGAAATGCAGGAAAATCAATGGCACGGTTGGCCTCGTGCCAAAAAACTATGTTACCATTATGCAGAATAATCCATTAACCTCAGGTTTGGAACCTTCGCCTCCACAATGTGGTTACATTAGGCCTTCACTCACTGGGAAGTTTGCTGGCAATCCTTGGTATTATGGCAAAGTCACTAGGCACCAGGCAGAAATGGCATTAAATGAAAGAGGACATGAAGGAGACTTCCTCATTCGTGACAGTGAATCTTCGGTAAGTAGATTTTGAAAGGAAAATGAAAATAGAGCTCCATGCATTAATAAATAAGGTTGGAAAGGTTGAATGGCCGGCTTCCTTAAACCTAACTAAGGTGTAGCTAGGAGGGACGTGATCATTACTGTTCTTTGCAGTGTACGTGTTTTGAATAAGATAACTGAGCAGTGAATATGCTGTATTAATAGACTTTCTTCAGTTGTATTAAATTTGCATTTCTGGAATATTTCTGTCCTGTTAAACTTAAAAAATGGGGCAGACGGAGCATTGGTTTCTTCCTGGAGAGTAGGGTAATGCAACTTAACTGCCACTAGAGGTGATTTATAAGAAAGCACTCATTGTAGTTTTTGCAGGAAATCTCTTAACTATAACAAATTGTTTCTTTATAAAATTAGTTGTTTGATTAAAATCAATCAATATCTCTCTCTCTCTGTCTCTGTCTCTGTCTTTTAAATAAGATAGTGATTCACTGTGTAAATCTGGCTACCCTGAAACTCACTGTGTAGGTAGACCAGGATGCCTTAAACTCAAAAATATACCATACATGACTTAAAATAGTTTTTTTATTCACCTCAACAGCTTACTTAGCACCGTTTAAAATATATTTGCAATAAAAGGTAAATTATATTGCAGTACTAGCTATAGACAGTAAAGCCATACAAATTGAAAAATGACATCACTAATAATCTCTTAAAAGTGTTCCATTGTATATTAAAATTTGACAGTTATTTTTCTTAATTTTTTTTCCTGATAAATGATAGCACTACTTTTCTACTTATGAAATCATGGTTAATACTGGCTTTTTGTGAATGCATTGTGCAAACGGTTGAAAGAAAGAAAGTGGTGTGTATATGAGATTGAGATCATTGAACTTCCTGATGAAAATTAGGAGAAATCGGGCTTTAACCTCTCAGGAGACAGAGGGTTGCTAACAGACAAGATAGTGGGGTCCATTTTCTTATTAAAATCCTGTGTGCAGCATACCATTTAAAAGTCACTGTTCTTGACATTGTTCAGAAATATTAGGTTTAAAGCGACAGCTGCAGCTGCCACCACCTAGTTAAGAAAGAAGGAACGTTAATTTAACAGGATGCTGGGTTTCTGGTGGGTAGAGTATAAATACTGGCTAAAATAATATGATTATTTTCAGTAGTGTTATTTTTCAGCCAGAGATCTGGAATGTATATTTTTGTTTAGCCTACACAATTAAAATTTTTTTCTAATTCATTGCCAATCTTTAAATAGAGAAGGGTTTATAAGAATCCAGACTTTGGGGCTGAAGAGATGGCTCAGCAATGACAAGTTCTTACTGTTGTTCTAGAAGACCCACGTACAGCGCCCATGCATAGCACCCACACACAGTACCCACGTACCCAGCACTGTGTCAGGAGCTGACAGCCACCTGTAGCTGCAGCTCTTAGGGGGACCTGATGGCTCCTTGAACATCTTGCACTAGTGTACATATGCCCACATACAGACATACAAATATATACAAAATTTATAAAGTAATAACATCTTTGAAAAATGTGGGCTTCATATTTCCCTTTAAAATTGAAAGACCACATTGGAGAGGTGGCTCAGTGATTAGGAGCACTGTTTTTTGCTTTTTCAGAGAACCCAGTTTTGATTCCCAGTACCCATATGGCAACTCAAACCGTTTGTAACTCCAGTTCTAGGAGATCCAATACCCCATTCCGGCCTCCACAGACACCGCTCACACACGATACAGAAATACACATACAGGTGACACACTCATACACGTAAATAAAGGTGTTAGAAAAACAGTTCACGTGGAGTCCATTCTTGCAAACAGCCATCATAGGTGAACAGTCAGTCTTCTGTAGGCTGGCCACACCCTCTTTTCTCTGTCTTTGTTATATTTATCTTTTGGCCCTTGTAGGATTATGTGTTTACCTTTTATTAAGTTTAGCTGAATTTTTACTTGTCCATTACTTTAGAAAATTCAGAGTATTATGTAAGTCAGTTACTGTTCACTCAGAACTCAGAGGGGATGGAGTGGAAGTCTGAAATTCTCTAATGTTTTCTCTTGTGCCTCTGAAAACTACTTTCTGTGTTTACTCCTCTGTGGGTGCTGTGGGTAAGTGTTAGGAGACACTAGCACCCTGTTAGCAGATGATGGGTCCTAGGCGTGCTCTCTGAGCCTGAGACGCTAGCACCCTGTTAGCAGGTGATGGGTCCTAGGCGTGCTCTCTGAGCCTCATTTTCTCATTTATAAAAAGGGTTTATTTTGAGGAATAAAGGAATGTATGTAAATAATTTAGCACAGTGTCTTGTACTTATTAATAAATGTTCAGATTTAAGCAGTTATTTTTTTTTTTATTTTATGTTCTGATACATGGCTTTCAAAATGTTTACGTCCCCCTCCCCCTTTCTCTTTTAGCCAAATGATTTCTCAGTATCACTAAAAGCACAAGGGAAAAACAAGCATTTTAAAGTCCAGCTGAAAGAGACTGTTTACTGCATTGGGCAGCGGAAATTCAGCACCATGGAGGAACTTGTAGAACATTACAAAAAGGCACCGATCTTTACAAGTGAACAAGGAGAAAAGTTATATCTCGTCAAGCATTTGTCTTGATCCTGCTCGTCAGCAATGGCTGCTACACAGCCTTAACTCGTCCTGTAGCTGAAGGCTGAGACAGTGTTGGGCCAACTGTACTTGCTTGGGAAGTGCTGTTTCTAACTATATGGGAATTGACTGTAATACATGAGTATTTTTGTTATAACTCAGCCCATACATATATACTACATATGCAGTGCATCTCTATAGAAGAGTTCTTTGTTCTTGGTCTTCTTACTGTTTTCTTTGCTGTTTTTCTCTTTCCTTCCAACAATTAAGGTTTTGTATTCTGAAATGAATAATTTGGTTCAAAATCTTTACATGGAAGAATTCTTTTATTGCTGTTTCTTTATTTCCTTGTAAAGTTATCCTGTTCTCCCATAGTTCCTCTTCATATAAAATTATATCTGTATGGCATACGAGAAAGGACATTTCTTGTAAAGTGTTAATCTTTTCTGTGACTACATAGCAATAATAAATAGAAACTAAGAAATTATTTTCAGATATTGTATCTGTCACAAGCCATTGTAAATATCAGGTATGTTGTTCGTGCCTTAATTTTTAAAAATCCATTCATTCTACCCAAAAAGAGACCAGATAATAGGTTAGAAAACATAATTTATAGCTATTTAAACAAAAATTTAAGAATTTAGGGAGTGTTCTCCCTCCCCCCTCTCCACACCCCCTCTCACTTGGTTATTCAAAAGAACAAAGCAGTTTGGGCAGTTGGCTCTTGAAATGAATGTTCCTAATGTTCCTTGATCAGAGTATGTTCTATTAGATTGTGCCATATTTATGCCACTGTGAAATAAGTCATGGCCAAGTTTGAGGAATATAGTAGACAATGAGATGTGTAATTTTTTTCCTTCTCTATAAAACATCACTAATTCTGCATAGCAGTAATTTAAAGTTTTCAACTTTTCACCATTTTGATCCAATATCAGATTTACTGAAAAAAACCATTTTTGACACTATTGCATATGGAACCCAAGGATTCACGCATGAAAAGCAGGTGTTCTGTGCTGAGTTTCCTAGCCCTTCCTTATCTTTTAGTTTCTTTAACTGGGGCACACACTGAAATTATGTGCTATGGTTAGGCAAACTGTATTATCTAAAATGTTTTTGTTTGCCATCTAGTACTTTGTGTGTGTGAATGAGAAACGTAGGTATTGAGTCTCCTCTTGGTCACACTTTTCTTCTTCATTCTGAAATTTTTAAGCAAAGTAACAAAAGCCTATAATACCACATAAGTACAAGAACATTGTTGTTCTTTGCCGTTTTAAACACTTATGTACCAAAATTATAGCTGGTAAAAATTAAAGTTGTGTAGTTTCACTTTTTCCTTCATTGTAGTAGCTTAAAAGTTTTAACTTAAGTCTTAAGATCACTTGGAGGGTGATGTTGCCACTGGGTGGCAGCCCTGGTCTCTCCCACTAACAAGTCAGCAGATATAATTAAAGCACTGATGTGTGAATTTCAATCTTTACAACACCTGCTTTGAAAGCATTTTAGTTTGCATTTGTCTTTGAGTACTCTTTTTATTTAAGGTAAATGGTAGTCAATTGGTTTAATACACATAAAGATTATATATGATACCTTGGGAGGTGTAAAGTACTATGAATGGTTTCAGAATGAGTTAAGTTAATGTTACTTTGTACCTCAACATTTGATCTACTTTTAAAAATGTTTTCAACTTTCTCTTCAAAGGCTGTTTATAAAGCATGAGTTTTACTTGAAGCAATTGTCTTAGGAATTAGAACAACCTTGGGAAATGTCTACATAGCTTGGTAGTAAGACTTACAGTAGGAACATCCAAAACCTAGTGCTGGCTGTATCCTGACACACTGAGCTCAGTGTGCTAGTTTTAGGCTAATAAGTGGGTCCTGGGAAATTGCTATTACAAAAGCTTTCATCTGTATATGAAGAGATGGTTAGTTCTCAAATTTAAGTATATACCATACCTGCAGTCCTGCCTGGCTTGTGTCTACAAAAACGTCTCTAAAATCTTGGAAGAGGTTTTGTCCTTAAACAACTTTATGTGTGCAAGCTTTGTGACAAAAAGAAAAGCTGTAAATGTTATGTCTCTTATTTGGTCATAAATCTTAGGGGGTGGGTTGTATATTTTCATAACATGTATTGCATACAGTCACCATCCATGTTAAGACATACACCTAAGACCATTAAAGCTGTTCTATAGACATCATTGAGCAAAATACAAAATGCCCAGCCCAGTGTTATAAGCCTATAATTTTGGCTGCCCAAGAAGCTGAGGCAGGATTAGGAGGCATGCCTGGGTAATTTATCAAGACACTATCTGAAAAAAAAAAAAAAAAAAAAAAAAGAGTTGGGATTGTGGTTCTGGAGTAGAGCATGCTAAAGCCTGGATGCCAGCCCAAGCACCACTGACAGAAAAGGGAAACCGAGCATATTGCCAGAGTGAAAAAGCCATCACACGCAAATCATACCATTTTATTGCTCTGCCATTGCAGTCTAGAGGTTGCAAAAATATGACTCATGACTGTGAGAATTAGAAAAAGGTATTTTCTCCTGGTACACCCCATCCCTTGTCAAAAAGTGGAGATTTTTACCCACTAATGGTGTAGCCAAATATAGAAGTATTGTTCAACTTACGTAGTATTCAACTTGACAGCACTTAAAATGTGAGATTTCAGATAACATTGTAATTTATGGCTTCCTTTAAAAATAAGCTGGCAATGTGAGTTGAATTCCCAAGTTAGTAATCAGCTTGGACTTAATGTAGGTGGTACCATAATGCACATGTGAAAGACATTGAAACAGAGTGATAAAAGTCTTTCCCAACCCTTAACCCATAGTTTATAGCCATATTGATTTGTTTCTTCCTAATTTTTTCTATTGCATGTAGAATTTTTGGCATTGCCTTGAATATGACATTGCCATCTTTCAGAAACAGTTCCTGTGTCCAAATCAGGGAATTTTGGATGTAGCATTACAGCCTTCGCTTTTCCATTTAATACTTTATTACAAGACACGAGACCTTTGTGTAGCTTTCTTAACTGTTTTCTAGATTTTTACAACTCTGGTCACTTGAATTTTGTTCAATATAAAACTGTTGTTTTCTGAATCACATCCAGAGGTTTGAAAAACAAATAACTGATTCTGCTAGTTTTGTTAGTGTTCAGCAAATCTGCTATATTCTAAACACTGCAGACAGCAAAACAAGCCTAGTGTGCACACTCATTTCTTGCTGTTACATATGCATTTCTAGTTTACTTACAGATGTCTCTGGACCTAAAAGTATATGTGGTTTGCTTAGACGTGTTGAATGAAATAGGAAGGTAACTACTTACTGAGGTTGTAAAGAGGAAGAGTTTGCTTATCATTGGGTATATATACACAGATGGGTTTTAAACCAAAATATGATTTATTTTTTCTGGCCAGGACACTAATTTCTGTCAATTTCAGAACTGGCTTGATGCCTCCAATAACCTGGCAGGGACAAGCTGGCGGATATATTTATCTTGGTAGTGCTGGACAGTAGAACAGGTGCCTCATGCATGCTAGGAAAGTGCTCAACCAACTCTGATTTTAAATGATTTTACTCAGATTACATGAGTTTACAGCACAGCAAAAGCTGGTCTCACTGTTACTACAAAAGTTTCCTCTCGTTCCTCACTGACAAATTGGAAACCAAAACATTATTTTGAAGTAGTAATCTAAGAAGATAAGTAGGAAGAAAAGATTGTTTTAAACTGACCATTGGGCTTAGATATATCTTTATGAACTAGCAGGTAATTATCACTGGGAAATTGTCGAGACAAAAAGATTCTAGGAAGAGAGTAGGTGTTGTCTAAATATTGGCTAAATAAGGAATAGCTGGGATAATGTTGAACACTTACAGAGGGAATTTAGTTACTCCTGAGTGAGCACGGCTTCTCTAAGCAGTGATGTCAAATGTAATATGTGTTCTAAGCTGTAGATAGATAGAGGGGGTATTATACAGAACAAATACTGATCTCATTGCTTGGTTTTAAGATGAAAAGTTTAGTTTTGAATTGTTGCTGTAGTCTGATCTCACATGTCCCTCAAAGTCCAGTGTTAAATTCTTGTTTCCTATCTCTAGCACTTTTAGAAGGCGGTGGAACCTTAAGGAGATGGGCCTCCCTCTCTCTTCTCCCATTCTGCATCTTGCCCTAAAACAGTTCTACCTTTTAAGTTGATTCTCTGGTTGCTCAGGCGTGAGGCTGTTCTCACCCAGCAATACAACGAAAACAAAAACAAGGTTTTTGTGAAATTTTCCATTTTGTGATGTAAAGCCTAATGGAGAAGACAAGTGGATGAAGCTATAGTGTAGGATTAACAGAAGGTGGAAGTGAGTCTTTGATAAAAGCTCGTAGAGGTTGTGAGCTCCACTCAAGGCCAACCAGTAATTGAAAAACTGTAGCCAAAAGCATTAGACTGTCCTGTAAAAGTTCACTTATAAAGAAAGCATTGTTTCTGGTTTCCAGAGTTTTAAAATGGTATTTGTTTCATTCAGATGTAGAACTTTTGACAACAGTGGACTGTCCAGAATAAAACCTGATTCTCCATCTTAATAGGGATTACTGGGTAATGTTTTCTAGAAACCAGATACAACTGCAGGAAGATGACACTGTTAGAGATTTAAAGATTTTAACCCATTAAGTCCAAGAGATTAACTTCTTGAAGACCATCAGTAGAATGAAATGACTTTGTTTAAAGGGGGTTGGGGGAGTGGATTTTGTTTAGTTTGTTTTTTTATTCTTTAACTTTTTTTTTTAAATGTGTATGAATATTTTACCTGCATATGTATCGGTGCCCTTGGATGGAGACCCAGGGCATCGGATCCCTGAGAACTGGAAAAGGTTGTAAGCTACCATTGGGGGTTCGGGGGCCTGGAATTTGAACCCAGATCCTCTGGAAGAGCAGCTGGTACTGTTAACCACTGAACCATTTCTCCAGCCTTACAGAGGAAGTTTAAAAGGCATTCAAGAGCTCTGAAAACTGAAGTCTGGCAATGTAGAAATTAAGCTGGAGTGAAGATGTGGTGGATACAAAGGGTCTTAAAAGGAATTCCACTGCTTAAATTCTCTGTGTCACTTCCAGGAAAAAGAAATGAGACCTAATGTTAGATATGCTTAAACACAATATAATGGCGATCTTGGTGTGATGCAAGCAGGGAGGGTAAAAAGGAAGAAGAGAGTTAAGTTATTCTCCATTTGGCCTGTGCCTGGACTCTCAACAGTCGGAAGAGCGAACCTTGGATTGGGGGTGGGGAAATGACCAAGTTTTTCCTTCTGTCTCACTCTCCACCTTTACATAAAGTCCTTTTTTTTCCTAACAAAATTAAATACTAAAGATTTAAGTAGCAAGTAGGAGGTAAGTGCTATTTTTAGACTACCCACTTATCCATCCACTCAAAGTTCTTCAAACCTGAATGATCCTCCAGTTCTGTAGGAAACTAATCCCAGGAATGCAGACAACAGGGCTGGGATGTAGATCAGATAGTAGAATGGTGCCTAGCATGCACAAGCCTCTGGGTTTGATTTCCAGTGCCATCTAAACCGTGTATGTTGATGTACACCAGTCCCAGCACTTAGGGAATGGAGGCAAGAAGATTAAGTTAAAGATCATGTTTGAATGTGGCTACATGGTGAATTTGAGGCCAATCTTGGCTCCTTGAGATCTTGTTTCAACAACAACAAAACAAAACATGCAGGCAACAGGATAAAGGATAGTTTAGTTCGGGCATGTTGCATAGACATGTATCACAACTGGTTGATGAGATAGTATACGAAGAGAGTTGACAAAGCAGAAGAGAAGCAAGCAAGAGCCCAGTCAGGAGTATCAGGGGGAGAGTTAAGCAGATGAGGCATAACCAGAATTCCCCCACCTAGTGTGCCCAGGCAGAGGCGTATTATCTGACTTTCTTACTGGGTGGTGCCCAGGCTTGAGAAAGATGAAATCAAAAGCTATGGTAGGCTAATGACATTTCCTCTCACTGCCCTGTAGGTGTGTGTTAAATTTGGGACTGATTCTCCCTTGTTGCTTTGTGAAAGATTGGCAGACGCCTGCGAGGGTGGTAATGTTTGGCTGGTTTGCCTTGGTATAGACTCATGCCAAGCAGAACTATCGTTTTATGATCCATGGCTTGGTGGCGGACTGCCCCACAGCTCAGCTGTGTGAGTCTTAACTCTTGATTGCATTACTTTTCTGTCTACATTTCCTCTTTTGCCCTTTGATTCACTGAGTATTCCCAATGTTTTCATCTCAAACTTTGCTCAAGTTGCTCTATCTGGATGGCTGAGTCATGAACTCATCCAACCCCTTTTCAAACATAGGTGGGTGTATTCCATTTTGAGACCCACTTCCTGCTTATCCTCTAAACCTTTATTAATTTCGTGGGTCACGCTCCTTACAGTGTTAACTGGGAAGCAGTTAAAAGAACTTGGAGTTGGGCATATTTCTGCTGCATTTCCTGCCCTCGTTCTTGATTCCCACAGCTATTTTGCAAGACATTTCTTTGTAAATGGAAAAAAAAAAAAAAAAGTAAAGCTGATAGAATTGTTTTTTTCCTCTGCATCAAATGGTCATTAGTTTTTCCATTTACTCTTCAGCCCACAATGATGTAGGTTCTGATCCAAGGCTTCCACAGGAACTCCTCTTGCTGGGATTACAATGACTTTCCAGTTGTTCTACCCAGGGGACATTTTTAATGACTGACGCACTGGGGACTCTTCTGCACTCTGCCTCAGCAATTGCATCATGCCTCATTGTTTTCAGGACTGTGGTTTGTACTGAATCCACTTCTCTGAGCTACCCCACCCCACCCCTATCTTTCTAGTTCATGTTCTTGCCCTGGTGTGTATATATGTATTCACACCCTCCTTGATGGACATGTCCTTTGCACAAGCTCTCATTGAAAGAAGAACGTTTCCATTTCCTTGACATCAACTTGAGATAGCTTATTTACATATCGGGGAATGTGACTGCTCACACAAATGCTTCAAATCAAAGCGTATGAAGCTATGTGCATGCAGCCTCTTTGAACAGACCCTAATCCTGTCTGTCCTGACCCCTCCCTACTCCGCTCCTTTCTATTCTCTCCACTGCTGTCGTCTATCCAAACCAGAACGGGAAAGTCCTGTTTGGCTCCTCTTCCCGGCCCCTCCCAATCTGTGCAATATGTAGGAGCTACTATTCTACTTAGTCCTGCATCTTGAGGTTTTTGTTTTTCCCACGGACGTAGGGAATCTAGAGTAGGCTGACAGTATCTCTCACCTGGATTTCTGACAGAGTCCCCTCTAGTCTGCCCCTTCTTTGCTTTCTCAGAAACCTTTTAAGGCTCAAATGCAGAATATGCCACCATCAGATATGAGTTTAAAACCCTGCCCTTGGTATTCACTGCTCTCAGGAGAAACGGGAATAAAACACTGACAGCTCTCCAGAATTTGTTTCTGCCTAGCTCACCATCCCAGCCTTGCTTGCATTTTGTACAAAACTTAAGATTTTTGTAAACACATGTGGCTATTTTTTTTCTCCTAGTTCTCCATGCCAGTCTCCTCCTCAGGAAACCCTATGATCCCGTAGAGTAGATTGGGGGTTTCTCTTCAGTAGTCCAGTATCCTCAGTGGATCCTTCACTGTATTCAATATTGCCCTATGGTCATTTATTCATCTTCCTCAGTTGGGAAAGGATAAGAACTGTGAATTCCCAGATTTTGCACATAGTTAACTCCTAGTGAATGTTTGTTGAATGAATCAATGACTGTCCCACAATTATCTTGCAAGTAAGTTACAAAACTGGAACAAAAAATGTTCTGTAAAAGAATCAAACTGGGCAGTGGTGGCGCACGCCTTTTAATCCCAGCACTTGGGAGGCAGAGGCAGGCAGATTTCTGAGTTCGAGGCCAGCCTGGTCTACAGAGTGAGTTTCAGGACAGCCAGGGCTACGCAGAGAAAACCTGTCTCGAAAAAAACAAAATAAAAAATAAAAAAAGAATCAATGTTTATTCTCAAACTAGTTTTATTTTACTATTAAAATTTGCACATTGGGGTTTTTAAAGTCCTCAAAGAATTGAAGTTTAAGAGACCAATTTCTATTACAGGATTTCACTTCAAATTTAAAATTAGTTTTAATTTTCAGTAGTACATTCTCAGGATTCAATAATTTTAAAAGATATTTGGTAAAGAATCCTGTTCACATTTTTAATTTCCATTTGCTGTTTCTTCTACGTCAAGATGTCAATCTTTTAAGCTTACTATGGCCTAGATTTTCTCTTTGCAGATTTGTAAATATAAAACTATTATTCTTTACCTTAGACTTTTAAAATGGTATTTCTAATGGAGGCAACAGAGCTGAGATGTAGCTTTAGTGGCAGAGTGCTTGTGTAGGCTTGCACAAGGCCCTGGATTCACCCCTAGCACTGTAGAACACAGTAGTAATGGCAATCATTGAACTCCGCTTTTCCAGGACTGTGTATTAGCCAACAGAGCTAATTAGCACCCAGCTTGAACGAGCAGGCAGAGAGGTACTTGGCAGAGGAAGCTACTTGATGAGTAGGGAAAATAACCCTGGCTGCTCACTGGTAAGAGCCAGGGCGCTCTGCAACAGCCTGTGTGCCCAGGTGTCTCCCTCAGGGAGACGTCTCAAGTTCCCCACTTATCATTTCTCTGGAACCTTTACAGGCCACTCCCCTTGATGCAATATCTGGGTTTGGGCAAAAAGGAGGGTGCTGCAAAGTCCGCCCATTTCGAGCATTTGGGTCAGCTCCCCCTTTTCAGAACTGTTCAACATTCACTGCAACCCTGACCTCAGTACCAACATCTGCTTCCTGAAGCGAGATGGCTAGGGTGGACAGAAAGCTTGGTTCTGGAAGAAAACAGTGTTTCACGGCAAGCTAAGTTTGCCAGAGACCCTCACACCAAACAGACCAGCACAATGGTTTTACAAGGAGTCCGGGCAAGTCGGATCATGTGGTTTTTCTACAGCATGGCTTCAGGTTTTCTCACTGGTAAGAGTGAATTTAAATACAACTGGTAGTTTGGGCTTTGAATATAGGTTAAGAAGGTGATAAATACTTTCCTGGGTTTAGGGTTGAGTTAAAATGTCTATTTTTTAAATTATTTATTTATTTTATGTATATGTGTACACTGTAGCTGTCCTCAGACACACCTGAAGAAGGCATTGGATCCCATTTTGGATGGTTGTGAGCCACCATGTGGTTGCTGGGAATTGAACTCAGGACCTCTGGAAGAGCAGTCAGTGCTCTTAACCACTGAGCCATCTCTCCAGCCCCCTAAAATGTTTATTTTTAAAAACCGTATTATCTCCATTTTTTTTGCATCATTTTTGCATCATTTGAGATGCCTGCCTTCTATTTGAAAAATTTCCTCCTAATATCCACAGAACAATCTAGAAAGATGTCATTAATATAGTCTGCAGAGTTCTGTGCATTTCGCTATTTGATATTTGAAGGGTTAAGGTATAGTTGTTGCAGTTATTTTCCATGTGGCACTAAAATGGTTAAAAATTCTGACAAATACAAAAAGAAACTTCATGTTGGGTATAAGATTTATAAAAATTAGATTTCTCTCTTGGTCATTACAGAAAAAGGTACTTCATACCATTTAAAAATAGATTTGGTTTGGGGCATTTTCTTTCCCAGTAAGACTGCCTAATTTTCTGTTCCACTCCTGGCTCCTTGTAATTACCTTCTTTATTGTTCCCAAACTGCAGCTTTTTACCTGCTAGAGTTTCTTTAAGTCAAACCACTTAAGAGACATTTCTAGTTTAAATACTCCAACTACTGGTTATTTTGTGGTGTCAGTGGGAGCCTTAAGTTCAGAGGCAACTTTTCCAAGTGTAGCTGTCATAGAAATGGACGCTATTCCTGGCCCCAAACCTTGAACGTTCCGAAGGTTCAGCAAACGCTGTGCACACTCTGCTCACTTGCCATCTGTATATGCGGAGCTCATCCTGTATTAATTTCATCCTATGTCTCACTCCTTTCAGAAAACAAATACAGATTGCAGGCCACTGCTGTCTTCACAGTCGATGTGTTCTATTACTGCTTTCTTGTCTTAGCCTTTGATGTTGTAATTTTCTCATAGGGGCTGTTGAAATGCTTCAGTAGGTATATGTACTTTGTTGCCAAGCCTGACAACTGAGTCAATCAATCCTCAGAACCCAAACTGTGGAAGGAGAGAACCAGCTTCCTCAAGTGGTCCTCTGACCTCCCCAAACTTGTAATGGCAAATGTGTCAGTCTGCCAGTCCGTCTATCCTGCTACCCCCGCCCTACCACGTGTCTGTGTCGGTGTGTTTGTGACTTACTAGTTTAGTCACTGGTCATATAACTTATTTTACCCATCTGTGAGATGTTTATAACAGCCACCTTAAAGTCTTGAGGTGTTAAAACAAGGACAATACAAATAAGTTTTTAAAAACTTCAACACCCCTGCCCCAAATGTTAATTATTCTTATTTTTGGAAAAGCAAATAGTGGTGTCAGAAAATACTCGCTTTAACCAAGGCTGCCTTCATGAAATTTTGAGCATTTGCTCAGGACTATGTAGGCAGACTTTGTAAATGCAGAACAGACTTCTATTGCTTACTAGATCACTTGGTAGATGAGTAAAGTTGGCTTGCTTCGCCCTTTCCAAATAACAGTGGGTGATTTAGGAAACTGCTTCCTATTACTAATAACAATGACAGTCACAATTGCCTGACTCTAACTCCCCCTTCCCCCCCTTTCTCTCTCCTAAAATTGGGCCTATGACCGAATGCATGCTGAGGCAATTGCTCTACTATTGAACTGTATTCTCAGAGCTCTTGTCCCTGCTTGGGTTGTGTGTGTGTGTGGTTTTTAGTTTGTTCGTTTGTTTGTTGGTAACTTTCCATGTTTTACTTGGGGTCTGCCTACATTTTCCAAGCTGCCTTGAGCTTGCTCTAACCCAAGCAGGGCTTGAATTTGCAACCCTCCTGCTTTGCCCTCCCATGTGGATAGAATTCCTAACCCTGTGCCACTAGACATGGCTTGAATTTCTAAGTACACTGTATCCTCTAGATTAGCAATAAAAGTTCTTCAGGCACATCAATCTGCAAGGTGAGTTTGATGATCCCCATTTTACACCAGGAATCGAGATTCAGAAAGAGCCAGTTCTTTGTCTAGGTATTTGATGAACCAGGGGATTGGAGTTTGACTCTTGATTTAGCAGCTCCAGACAAGAGCTCCGTGTGCTTTGTCCTTCAGTGGAGGAGGAGATGCCTGGATGCAGGCTAGGAAAAAGGAGGTATGAAGGGTGAAGGGATTAAGGGGGTGGATGCCTTTCCCAATGCATTTACCTTAAAGACTGCTGGAGGAAAGGGTGGAAAGGGAACCAAACAAGCAGAGGTGACCAGAGGGGTCCAGGAAGGAAGAGGTGCAGCAGTTTCTACCTGGAAAGTTTGCCCAGTGGCTTAGTGAGGACTGCCTTCCTGCTGCCTCCCTTGCACCTAAGATTTTAGGAGACAGATGTTAGGGGCCGGATGTTTAGCAGACATGAATCTTAGGGCAACTAAAAGGGCCTCAATGGCCGAGAGATTAGAAGAACAACCAGGCCTAAGCTAATTCCTTATGGGAGTCAAGATGTGTGTGGCTCACTTTCTCAGTGTCCATCACTTAGTGTTTCTGACCTCCTTTTCTGTGATGGGCTCTGAGCTGGATGCTGATTAGAGATGAACAAAACCATCTCCTGTTTATAGTAAACATAAAGCCTGCCAGAAAATACACTGAAACCTTCAGCATTTGGGGGTTTAATATATTTCAAACTATTCTTCATCCACCAGAAGTAAGCTCTAGATCAGTGTTCCAGTCTCAAATGAACACTGGAGCCCCTTGGGGAGCTTTTTACAAATATAACTGCCAAGGCTGCATGGCCATAGATTCTAAATTCATCTGAGGAGCAGCCTAGGCACTGGGATTTTAGAAACTCCGTGGGTGGGGCTCTTTAGAGGAGTGGATGCTTACAAGACTGGGCAAGGAGAATGCAGGATGAGACAGGAGCAACGTGTGGTAAGCAATGAAGTGCTTAAAATAGGATGGGGGCCTGAAAGTAGCAGAGCAGCTTGGGTTGGATCTTGGAATGGAAACAGTTGTTCGTGGAAGAATTTGCAAAATCCAAATTGAGTCTGGGATTTTTTTTTTTTTTTTTTTTGGGTGTGTCATTGACCCACAGTGTCTCTTAGTTTTGATAACATTGGTTGGTGCTTGCATTATCTTTGAAATATGTAGATCTAGAGTTATTCTTTTAAAGTCTATTGACAAGGCTGGGTGTGGTGGTGCATGCTTTTAACGCCAGCACTCAGAAGCAGAGGCCGGTGGATCTCTTTGATTTTGAAGCCAGCAAAGGCCACCTAGATCCTGTCTCAAAAAAAACAAAAAGCAAAACACAAAACAAAACAAAAAACAAACAAAACCCCCAAAAACAAAAACAAAAAACAAGCAAACAAAAAACCCCAAACCAAAGCCGATTGACGAGAGGAATGGAGAGAGAGTGGGAGGAGGTGACAAGAGCCCAATGGACACAAGAGTCAACCTGAAAGAGTTCCCATAGGCCAACACTGGGACAACAGAACAGCAAGACAAGTAATAGTAGGCATTGGGCTTTAACCGTAAAATGAAAGCAGTACCTAGGAGTCTATTCATCTACGTAAATCACTGCAAACATAACCAACAGTGGAGGACTGGCTCTTCCTTACAGCAGAATCCCAGTTCAATTAAAAGAGACTCAGATTCCAGCAGTAGTGATTGCTGAAAGAGCTACCTACCAACACCTGTCAAAATTAATGTATAAAAGGTTGAAAGGAATTTACATACTCTCACATGTCTCTCCCACTGCGTTTATTAAATTTAACAGGTAAATTGGTAGCTTCGAAGATCAAGATTAACATCTGATAATTACACATATTGATACTGTGTCCTGGGCATACAAGGCAAACTCGTATAAACATTTTGCAATCAGTTGCTTGGACTTGCCCTGGTTTGGAGCACGTAGAAAGATGGAAATGAGTGCCCACAGCAAGAATGCATTGTAGACTTTGCCTGAGAGTTTTGGTGTACCTCAAGGCAGAGAGCCAAGTAGAGCATATTAGGCCTTGGGGACATGTGCATCAAGGTACACAGCAACACCCTCACTCAGCTAGAGGAATTATTCACAGCCTCAGACCAGACTCCATTCACTGTGTTTGGACTTCATAGGGCAAAGCAGTGGTTGAAGGACATAATTTAGATTGTGGGGAGCCAGGGATCTTACTATGAGGTCAAAGGTCAAGAGATGTTGCAGCCTGTCTGGAACCAGTGGCATACCAATGCTGACCTGAACATCTGTCTCCTGAGAGGTACAGTCACATGGCTGAGACCTGTCTCCAGTTAACATGACAAAAGGGACAACCTAAGACTGATCTCCCCACTGCCCCTGGGGAAACTGGGGGCGGGGGGAGAGGGACTTCATCAGTCTTTGAGAAATTTCTGAAGGAACTGGACTTGGTGCACTCTCCTGTCACTCTCAGGATGTAATGGCAAAGATGTCCAATAAAGCAAGCAACCCTTAGTAACTCCACTGAAGCCTGGTGAAAACACAGACCCAAACTGAGAACAAATCGGTAAAACAGTCAACCCAGTTGCTCCTTAAAAATGTCAAGGTCATAAAAGACAAAGACAGATTGAGAACAGACCAGGGGAGACTAACTAGACATGACAGCTACACGGGGAATCCTGGACTAGTTCCTGGAAGAAAGAAAGAAAAGCATGAAGGGGGAAAACTGGGGGAACTGATTAGAGACTGACATGTAGCCGGTGACCCTGCAGTTATATCTCTGCCTTACTTCACAGTCATGCTGTGACTTTGGATGCATGGAAGGATGGATGAGGGAATACAGAAGCTCCCTCTGCTATTGTGCAGCTGCTCTGAAAGTCTGAGATAATTTCCAAATAAACTGCTGAGTTACAGGAGCACCTCATGTTGTTAGCATCACTGTGTCCCTTCTGGAGGCTGGAGGGACCAGTCTGTTTCCTTGCCATCCTGAGCCTCTAGCAGCCCTTGGGTTCCTTGCTCACAACCCTTTCCATCCATTATCTACATGTTACCCTTTGTAACATTCACCCTTTGTAAGCAGTCACCTATTGAAAGACACTTGGGCCATTCCAGTTCAGTTTCAAACTTTCATATGCACATCTTATATGGAAGACATTTCCATTTCTCTAGGATAAACGCTCAAGATCACAACTGCTAAGTCAGATAGATTGCCTATTTAGTTTTAAAAGAAACTGCCAAGCCATTTTTTCAGAATCAATGTGCCAATTTACAATACCTGCAGTGTATGAGGGATCCATCTTCTCTGTCCTTGCCAGAATTTTGTTTTATAACTTTAACTAAACAGCTATGCCATCCAGAGAGCTGTGTGGGGCTGTCTCGTGTTAATTTGTATTTCCTCCATAGGAAATTATTTAAACATCTTTAAATAAAATTTTACTTACATGGATGGGTGTTTGGCTGCATGTGCCCTTACAGACTAGAAGAAGGTATTGGATCCCCTGGAGCTGAAGTTACAGTGGTTGTGAGCCGCCATGTGGGTGCTGGGAATTGCACCTGGGTTCTCTGGAAGAGCAGTCAGTGCTCTTAACCACTGAGCCATCATACCAACTCTGATTTAAGTATCTTTTCATGCACTTGTTTGCTATCTACATATTTCCTTTGGTAAAATGTCTCTTCACGCCTTTTCATTTTATCTTTTAGTTGTTTGGTTTCCTACTGTTAGGTTTTGAGTGTTCTTTATGCATTCTAGGCAGTCATCCTTTGTGAGATAGGTTAAGATCCACTTTGTATTCATTATTATATAACATGTGAGGTTTATTTCTCCCGCGCATACCAAACTTTTCCACTATTGTTTGTTTGAGAGGCTCCCTTGTACTTTACTGAATTTTCTGTGTCTTTGTCAAATCAAACTTGGACGTATTTGAGTGGATTTGTTTCTGAGATCTTATTTTCTCCTTTGATCTGTCTATCTATATTTTTGCTGATACCACACAGTGCAGTCTTTTTTTAAAATTATTTGTTTATTTTATGTATATGAGTACACTGTAGCTGTCTTCAGACACATCAGAAGAGGGCATCGGATCCCATCACAGATGGTTGTGGGCCACCATGTGGTTGCTGGGAATTGAACGCAAGATCTCTAGAAGAGCAGTCAGTGCTCTTAAACACTGAACCATCTCTCTAGCCCCATATGCACTCTTAATTACTGTCAGTCTTGGAATGTGTGGATGGGTCCCTTCACTTTTACTCTTTTAAAAAAATTATGTTTCTATTTTGGGGGGCAAAGAATGCCATAGCACCCAGGTGGAGGTCAGAGAACAGTTTTGTGGGGTTTTCTCTCATCTTTACATAAGTTCTGGGGATCCAACTCAGGTCACCATTTTGTCATCTCTCAAGATCTTCTCAAACTCTTTCAAACTTATTTTAGTTAGGCCTGTGGGTTTTGCTCAGTGATTACAGTACATGTGTAATATTCATTAGGTCCTGGGTTCAAATCCCAGCAGCAACATATATGTACAAGTACACACACACAGATCCACACACATACACACAAATTCATACACCACATAGACCTCCACACAGATATACACACCATACAGTGACAGACAGACAGACACACAGATGAACACACTCACACATACATACATACATACAAA
>JADRCH010000097.1:4384419-4437886 GCA_019843965.1 Rhynchomys soricoides | reverse complement strand
CACACCACACAGACAGATACATAAACACACAGACACACAGACACACATATACATAGACACACACACCACACAAATACATACATGGACACACAGAGTTTTAGTTAGTCTACTTTCATGGTCTTTCTTTTTTATTTCTTGTCTTTTTCTTTTAAAGTAATGAGACAGGTCTGACTCTGTAACAGCCTGGAACTTATTATGTAGCCCAGGTTTATTTCTAGCCTAATCTTTATACTTCAACCTCCCTATTGCTGAGATTGTAGCTGTGAGTGACCATGCTTGACTAGTTCCATAGCCTGGGGATGGTGGAGGGCAATGCTGTGAGTTTGAGACTAGGCCAAAGCTACATATAAGTTCCAGACCAGCCTTGACTTCATAGTGAGACTCTGTCTCAAAATAATAAAATCATGTCATTTGAAGAAAAATGTATGAAACTTGAAATCATTATGTTGAGTAGGGCTAAGACAAATGCTATTTCCTCTCATATGCAGAATCTAGGTTAGTTTGTTTATTCATCTTAAGTAATAAGACATGAAGGTGAAGAGTGGCTTTTTGTGAAGGAAAAGTGAGCCACTGGAAGCAGGGAGGGAGACAGGAAGGGATGGAGAGAGTATGGCCAAGAACATGCCGTGCACATTTGAGAGTTTTGTGAAGGATGTCCTTTGGTACAATGAACACAAAAACTAATAAACAAAATTAGAAACAGAAAAAAAAAAAAAAGTTAGCTGGAAGGCCAAGAAGTCTCCTGCGGGTGTCCCAGGTCTTTCCTCCCAGGTAGAGCAAGTGTGTTAAGGATGAAGTGAGGGTACATCATCAGGGTCCCATGTTAGAAAAGACTCAAGACATCAGCCAGACTGGGTGTTCTCAGGAGCATCCTTTCTCCCTCATTTTCTCAGGGCTTGATGCCTGATAACAAATAGCAGGGACCAATCTAGAGGTAGGAACAGAAAGATAAAGATGGCAGCTGATATTCTGTCTGCCATGTCATTGAGATCATCACTGTGACTTGCAATGGCAAAGGAGCCAGGTGCTGAGTACTGAAAGATGAGCAAAGGAGAGGAACGGTTGCAAAGGTCCAGATGGTACCCAAGGGTGAGTGGTATGTAAGGCTGAGCTTCAGTGCTGCCTGGAGTCCAGTGCAGGTGTAGCTTGGCTGGCCATTTTTGTTCTGTGCAAACTGTAGTACTACTATGTACATACTCTTGGCACACTGCCTTCATCTTGTGCCTGGGATGGGCTTGTGGGCTTGCTCTTTCCAGGGTGGAGTCTCTGAGCTGCTTTGGTACCCTTCTTTGCTAGATTATCTCCATGGTAGACCTGAGTCAGAGCTTCCCACCTGGCTGCAGATGCTCCATTGGCTTTAGTGTTCATGAATTAATGTGTCTTGGTGCCCAAGGATGGCAAAGAAACATGGTGAGAAACTGGCAAGATCCTGAGTGAATTTGCCATGAAGTGGGAGGCTCAAGTTTATGCAGGTTGCATAAGATAACATATCCCAGGGCTGAGCCAAGGCCTGAATCCAGGTAAATTTGGCATCAAGATGATCATCTAGACTCTGTAAGGAACTCATTAGCAAGTCAATAAATAAACTGATTAAAAATGGACAGTAAAATTAAATAGACATTTCTTAAAACTTCATGATTCCAATGACCAGGAAGTATGTGAATTAATATTCAACATTATTGATCATGCCAGAGAAACAAAATAAAAGTAAAATATCACCTCACCCCACACTGGGGATGTAGCTCAGTAGATCACTTCCCTAGGATGTGTAAACTTGTGGGATTTTATCCCAGGACCACAATAAAAGTGATTTTCAATAAAAAGTTAAAAATAACAAGCCAAATGTTTGTGTACACTATTTCTGAAAATATAAGCTATTATAATTCTTATAGAAAGCAGTGTGGAGGTTCCTTAAAATAGCCAAAGTGAAGCCATCATGTGACTTGGCTATCCCACTACTGGGTATAATACATCCAAAGGAAAATTAAATAACAGTGCAGAGACATCTGCTGCACTGTTTATAGAAGCCAAGATGTGGAATTAACCTAAATGTCCATCAGCTAAGATGTAGAGGAATTTAAATTCAGCAACATGGCTGCTCTGGCAAGGGATCACATCCAAAGATATGATCTGTCCAGAATGAAGGTACACCCTGGGTTACAATATGATCTAGCTGGAATACACATGAACCCTTAGTACACATCTTTAATGCCAAACAATGGAGATAAGGTTAGTTTGTAGAAGAAAGCAGCCATGCTTGAAAGTGATCTATTAAAGTGATTATCAAAGAGTTGATCTAGTATATGTTTAGAATGGGATGATAATTGAAGGGCTGATAAAGTGTCGAATCAAAGATTTGATAGAATGAATCAGAGTTAGGATATACCCAACTTACATGAGAACAGCAGAGGAAGAGAGGCTACTTAAGAGAAGCAAAAGAGAAAAAAAAGAGGTGATGTGGTAGTTGGTGGGTAGTGTGTGTGTGTGTGTGTGTGTGTGTGTGTGTGTGTGTGTGGCAGTTTTACCGGGACAGTTCTACAGAGACAGGTTACAGAGAGAACAAGTTAGACAAAGGTGAAGACAGAGAATGAGAAGGAGCCAGAAGATTAGAACATATTGTCAAAGTTAGTATGAGGCACAGCAATTCCGTCAGAAGCCAAGAGAAGCTGGTTTGAATCAGTCAGCTTGAAAGATTAGATTGAAGAAGGCTAGAAGCTTCCAGGTCTAGGTGTAGTGATAGAACACAGAAGGAAATGCTCTGGGATCAACTGGACAGAGCTCTCATCACTTCATTTGAAAGTAAAATTGACAGTTACACTGATACATGGATACAAGTACTTATACACAGTGGGATACTATTCGGCCATAAAAGGCTGACATAGATGATCAGGAAGATATTAGGTTCAGTGAAATTAACAAGGCAAAGAAAGACAGACAGCACACAGTCTCACTCAAGGTGGAGATCAAAGAGTTGATCTAGTGTATTTTTAGAATGGCAATGGTAGCTAAAGGCTGAAGAGAGTAGTGGTTACAGAGAGTGTAAAGGGAAGATCAGTCAGCAGTTGTTAAGTTGCAGTTAGATAGCAGAGCTTATCCTGTGTCCTATTGCACAGTAGAGTAATTAGAGAAGAAAAATGTATTTCAAGAAACCCACAAGATAGGATATTTGAAGACTTTTAACCAAAAAGAAATGACAAATGTTTGAAATGGGCTTGCTTTTATTTGAAATTTCACATTGCATTCATGTGGTAAATACTACATAGTTACACATAAATATAATGGGTATTTTTATATGTTCATTAAAATAAATAGGGCCAGGGAGATGGCTCACTGAAAAAAGGTACTGTCATGAAAACCTGATGACCCATATTTGAACCTGATTCCTATTGGTGGAAACCCTAGTGTTGTTCTCTGATGTCTATATATACAACATGAAATATACATCCACACTCATATGCATATATACATACATACATACACACTAATAATAAATAAATTATTAAGTAAAAAACCATATCATGCTGGGCAGTGGTGGTACACGCCTTTAATCCCAGCACTCAGGAGGCAGAGCAGGTCGACCTCCGAGTTCGAGGCCAGCCTGATCTACAGGGTGAGTTGTAGGATAGGTAAGGCTACACAGAGAAACCCTGTCTTGAAAATAGAAAAAAAACCCATACTCTTGAACAAATAAAATGCCTGTGTTTGTTTGTTTAATGGGGAAAATAATGGTTCTTCTACTCAGTAGGGTCATGAAAAGCTGGGCATAGTGGCATACACCTTTAATCCTAGCCCTCAGGAGACAGAGACACGTGGATCTCTGAGTTCGAGGCCAGGCTGGTCTACAGAGTGAGTTTTAGGACAGCTAGGACTACACAAAGAGACCATGTCTCAAACAAACAAACAAACAAACAAACAAAAAAGGAGTAGGAGGAGAAAATTGAACAGGATAATCCTATAACAATCTAGCAATGGCCTATATAGAAAAGAAGCAATATTCACTAAAGCTTAGCTATTATTATTACTACAAATATGCCATGTTGTCACAAAGGCACAAGTGTGATAAAATTGCAGTCACTGTTGATAAACCTATAAGGCTTTTCATCTGAAGCTATGCTAGCTCTCACTGTTGCTCAGAGGTCAGCTTCTCTACTTAATTTCATCCCAGATGGAGTGGCCATTCTGCCTGCCCCACAGAACATCTCTGTACAGTCAACCAACATGAAGCATCTCTTGATGTGGAACCCAGTGACCCAGCTGGGGGAGACAGTATTCTACTTTGTGGAGTACCAGGGGTGAGTTTGATTTGTTTTTGCGTACTAGTTTTTCTTCCTTAGATGGCACTTCTGAGAAGGATAGCCCCTCCTTCTCTACTACAGGAGGCTTTGAGGCTCAAGAATAGATGTTTTACCCAGTCTACCCCTTAGTGTTAATGGGTTTGAGAGACACAAATACATTTAGGTGTACCTGTTTTCAACAGTAAGAAAATTGGCGAGTTTGATCCTCACTTGTAATGGACAAATCTAGAGAGATAGACCCTTTGAGGTGTAGGAGGTCATAGTTTTCTTGACTTATTTGGATAAGAAGTTGTCCCTAAAGTTCAGCTGGCCCAGGGGTGGGTGAACTTGGACCTAGTTTTTCCCAGCTGTCCAGGCTTTAGCAGTTGCTGAGAAGTGGCTGACAGAGTTAGTGCTCAACATATTTCATTAGCAATTGTAAGACCCAAGGTTAACCTGTAAACCTACCTCCTCATGACCAGGCAACTTTCTAGATGTTAGGAGCTACAGTTCTTGGAAAATAACAAGGCCACATGGGAAAATATGGTGGCCATATGGGTTTGTCCTTAAAAGCCTCTGCAATATGTATCTTGAAGCCACTCAGCTGGGAATTCCAGGAAGTAGTTCTGACCAAAGTCCCTCCTGGTCAGTGTTTAATTAAAGCTTGCTTCAAATTTGGCTCAGAATTGTGGAACTGGTTTTTCTCTTGGGGAATCCCAGGATTAACACAATAAGCACAAACAGACCCCTACTAGTGTAGACTTTCTTCTAGGCTCAGGGATACAAAGATGAACATTTGCAGATACAGGGAAACTAGCTTCTAGAGGAAGGGGTAACTAAATACCCTGGGTTTTATAGCTACTAGCTACTAGTAGCTAGTTAAGTTTAAACTAAATTGAAAGTTACCAAGTCCCCTTCTTCCTTTTTTGTATGCTCTATTCACACAAGTGGCCAGTGATTACCCCCACTGAACAACACTGACCAAAACATTTCTATCATAGCAAAGAGTTCTATTGGGCAGTAGAGCTCGGAGCCAAATGCAGAGTTTTGGAGTCCTGATAGGAAGCTGTTAAGGCTGATGCAAAAGAGTTGAGTTTGCAACTCTTTTGTCTTAGGTGGTAGCCTCTGTAGGAGGTGATACACTACCTTTGAGATAGCAGAGGCAGAACTTTTGAGACAGTGAACATCTACTTAGAGGCTGTAGACAAAGAGATCATCAGCATTTTGAAGAAGTGAGCAACAGGTCAGTAGGGTAGGAGCAGCATCCCTAGAGGGCAGGATGGGAGAAGGCCAGTGTCTCACAGGAAGTCATCAGAGACAGAAACATAATCTGCTCAGTGTTCAGTGTTTGAGAATGGAATCTCCACTGCAGAATGTGGAGTATGGGAAACCACAGCGAGGCAAGGCATAGTGGCAGCTGAGATGGGAATGGTGACAGTGAACATAGAGAGACAGGGACAGATGAGGCGAACGCTAAGGTTTCTGAGGAATAGAGGAGAGTGGTGGTTGGGGTGGGGGGGGAGTAGGGGATCTGGAGCTGGGGAGAGAACACTTGTTCTACTGCCTCATGGAAGCATAATGACAGCAACGACAACCATCTTCTAGTCTACCTCAAAGGGTGTGCTATGACTCTGCCTTCTTCTCCTTGGCCAGGGAGTATGAGAGCCTGTACATGTGCCACATCTGGATCCCCAGCAGCCAGTGCTCACCTACCGAAAGTCTGGAGTGCGATGTCACTGATGACATCACCGCCACAGTGCCATATAACTTCAGGGTCATGGCCATGCTGGGCTCACAGACTTCAGCCTGGAGCACCCTGGAGCACCCCTTTAATCGAAATGCAAGTAAGGCACAGACCTCCGGCCTTTATAGGAACTACCTCCAGCATCAAAATAACTGGTATACCTGTAAACTCGAAACCTTACTTACTGACTGTTTCACATGCTGTCTCTCTCCTTCCCCACCTTGGGAGTCAGTCCTGACTGTCCTTGTTAGGGTCCACAGGTATTGACATTCCAGCACTGGCACTAGGAGTCTTACCCTGATCATGCCTCTGTAAATCTTCCCCATCTGGAGCCTCGTTTACCCCATACTGCTGAGAGCGGCTTCATTATTTAAAACATCTGTGCATTTAACAGCTACTAGAGACATTTCCTTTCTGTGGTTGATGGCAAATAACTCTTCCATTGCAATTATAACTGGAAAGTGATTGAAAGGGAAAAGAACAATCCAGGTAAGTGGCCAAGGGCCACTTACATGGCTGTCGTGTAAAAGGTCGTGTGTGTTTGGGATGTGGTGACGGCTGGATGGGCAGTGGAGCAGATGAAGAGTTGGACCTGTGGTAAAGCTTGATCAAGTCAGGAGATGGCAGCATGCTTTTTAAAAAAGATTTAATTATTTATTTATTTATTTTATGTATGAGTACACTGTCGCTGTCTACAGATGCACCAGAAGAGGACATCAGACCCCATTACAGATGGTTGTGAGCCACCATGTGGTTGCTGGGAATTGAACTCAGGACCTCTGGAAGAGCAGTCAGTGCTCTTAACCACTGAGTCATCTCTCCAGCCTGGGCCATGTCTTTCTTACAGAACAAAAACAGTGGCCACTGTGAGGAAAGTGACCTGGAGTAGGGTAAGCCTGCAGAGCAGAGGAAGAATGAGAGGGGAACTGATTGCCTTCAGCTAAGCCAAGAAGGCAAGCCAAGATGGCTTCTGCTTTCTAGAACAGCAGAGGAAGTATGGGGGAGTGGATGGATTCAGGAGACATGGCTGCTTTTAAAGTGGACCGAGCTTAGGGTTTTGTTAATGAGGAATGGAGTAGGGAGACAGAATCTAGTTTCTTACTCTGCCGTCTAAGGCAGAGAACCGAAAAGGAACAACTGATCTTGAGGAATAGGAGACACTATCTATGTGTTTTTGGAACTGAGCTCCTGCAGCATGGCATGCTGTGAATGTCTGACTGGCAGCTGGAAATCAGGCCCCGGGGCTCTTGGAGACAAACGCCAACACACAACACAAAGTTATACTAGCTCTAGGCTTGGAGTGATGTGAATGTCCAGGGACAATGAAGGGGGGGTAAAAACTCAGTACAGGGTCCCAGAACCTCAGGGCTTAAAATGTAGAGAGAGGCAGGATTTGAGTCGGTGACTGGGTAGGTAGAAGGGGCAGAGAGCTCCTGATAAGCTTAAGGAGGCCCTTGGGTGGTGCTTGAGAAAGTGACTTGGCTGTAACCGCCACACACAGTGGACTGTGTGGAGACAGAAAGAGTCTGAAGTAGGAGTGGGCAGGATGGTAGGACTTTGATGCTGGGGAAGAACAAGGCCTCCAGTGGATCTGCTTGGAGTGAGAGCTCAGGAACATTAGGTCCCAATATCCAGTAATGGAGTAAGTGAAGTCACTGAGGACAGAGGATGTTGAGTGGAAGTCAGGAGGGTTTAGATGGTGATGCGTCTCAAGTTGTCCTTGAGGAATTATGAGGGTTGGTTCAAATCCAACTTGGAACTTGCTAGCTGTGTGAGTCCAATATTTTGCCTCATGGGATAGCTGAGGGGAACCATATGAACTGTTGTTAATATTATTATTGTTGCCCTGGGGATGCCAGAGCTGAGAGCCAGTGAACAGATGAGGGGCACAGGGTTGTTAGAATGGGATGCCGGGGAGGATTTTGTTGCAATATGTGGATTTCTCTGCTAAGCGTGGGAAGACTTGGCTGAAGTGGCAGGAGCTCAGTGTAGGCACCTGGAGGCTTGCACTGAAGGACACTGCAGCTCTTCCTCTGCCCACAGAGTTCAGGCAGCACCCAGCCCTGCTTCCTCTGGCACCTGGGAGCCTGAGGCTCCAGCCAAGAATTCCTCTGGGGTCTGGCAGCTATTGCTGGAAGGAAGGCCAGGACAGATGGAGATCAGGGAGTGCCGACAGTTATTTGGGAGAGGCTGGGCAGTGAAATCTGTGCTCAAGAGGCCAGCATAAACAGGAAACGGTCTTGCTGCAGGGGAATCTCTGAGGGATAGGAGTTTACATGTGCTAAAGAGAGCAGAATCTCAAGAATCCTGTGGGCTTCATGTGCAGTGGAGTCAGCAAACAGGCTGGATTGGTACTGGTTCTCGTTCTCTCTCTCTCTCTCTCTCTCTCTCTCTCTCTCTCTCTCTCTCCCCCTCTCTCTCCCTCTCTCTCCCTCTCTCTCCCTCTCTCTCCCTCTCTCTCCCTCTCTCTCCCTCTCTTGTTTTTTCAAGACAGGGTTTCCATATGGAGATTTGGCTGGCCTGGCCTCACTCTCTAGACCAGGCTGGTCTTGAACTCACAGAGATCTGCCTGCCTCTGCTTCCCAGGTCCTGGGATTAAAGGTGTGCACCACCACCATCACCTGACTAGCACTAAATCTCTTAAGGCACTCCATCTGCCTTTTCTGTTTGGAAGAGTCACTCTGACTTCTCTGACACATGAAAATCTTAACGTTCTCCAGTGGTGCTATCCTGTTCTTAACCTTGTTGAGGGCAGGCATTCTTAACCTCAATTTTATATTATAATCATTTGGAGCTTGATTGTCTGATTGGGGCCATTTCGGGGGGGTGTCTCACTTGAATGGTGTGTGAGGATCCTTTTTTTTTTTAAACCTAAAATTCTACCCAGGTTTTTTGTCATGTGCAGTCAGATTGCAGATCTCTGCTGCAAAGGATGAAAACCTCACACAGGAGGCTGGAAACGTGGACTGGCATGGGCTCTGATTCTGGCTGTTAGCTGTGTGACTCTGGGCAAGTTCCTTAACATCTCTGTACCACAGGAATAACATATACCTTCTGTGGGTAGATCAATTGAGTCAAGTATACTGAGTGTGTAGGTTAGAGGTGTCTGCCCAAGTGCTGCCAGAAAGGAAAGAAGGAAGGAAGGAAGGAAGGAAGGAAGGAAGGAAGGAAGGAAGGAAGACTCTAGACTGAAAAAGATGGCATCCAAGGCCCAGATTCTGGCTGTATGCTGAGTGGGTATTCTCTGTTTGCATGTATTACAGAGGTAGTGATGCTGTGTCTGGATTAGCTACATTTGCACAGGTGGCCTGATTTCCCAAGTCCTCTTGTCCCTTCAAGGGGCAGCTCACCAAACACATGAATATTTTCTCCACTGAGGACGGCAAGGGAAACCACTTTGCTCCCTGAATGCATCCTCTAGTGCGTTCTGCCTTTCTTCTCCGTGTCCCTGGGCCTCAGTGCAGAGGGATTTAGCCCATGACACCTCCTTCCTACTTCCCAAGCCAATACCAGCCATCACACAGGCCCTTCTGATCCTGCAGTCTCTAGATTGATATAGAAGGAGGGACGGCAACCTGTGTTAGCCCTTCTGTTCTTGGCCCCTTGGTGGCAAGGGGTCTCCAGGGCTGGCAGCCTCTCTGTTTGGGAACCTTCAAAATGTGAAAGATGGTGTTTGTGCTTGGGCTGTGAATTCTAGAACTGATTATCAGAATTTCTAAGAAACTTCTGACTTGCTGACAGTTTTTATGTGAGATTAAGAATCCTTGGGCCAAGAATAGAAGGAACAAGCCATCCAAGCTACTGATGAACAAGCTACTGATGTCTGCAAGGCACCAGATATCATATGTGCCAGGGCTCTGTGTGAGCAGTAGGGATGCAGGGGTTGACCCTGTCAGCCATGTTCATTCCGGGCAAAGGCGATGCCAACTGTGCTCAGCAGAGCTCAGTCAGGCAAGTGTTCAGGAAGCATTAAGGTGTTGGGTTAATGCTTTGATTTAATTGGGAATCTACGTGTCGAAACGTTAAGGGTCCTTGTCCCTAATTGGTTTTTGACCGATCAATAAAAATGCCAATGGCCAATGGCAGGGCAAAAGGAGATGGGGCGAGACCTTTAGATTTGAGCAGGCTAGGAACTGGGAAAAGGAGACAGAGAATCTCCATGACTTGGGGGAGAAGGAAGGGACATAGGAGCTGCAGGAAAGAAAGCCAGCCAGCTATGTGAAAATTTGGGTGGGTGGCCACTGGCCACTTTTTCAATTGGCTCTGGGGTAGCAGAGCAAGGTTTAGGAGTGCCCAGCCTTTGAAGTAGCCAAGGCATTTTAAAATTAACTGGCCTGTGTATGTGTGTCTTCCATTCGTGTATCCAGATAGCTCCTGGGCAGGTGCATGAATACAGCCTGCAGGGAGCCAAAGCAGTGTAGCTAACTCACCGCTACATTAAGGAACAGTATCGGCTCACTCAATGTCAAGGCCAAGAACAATGAAACAGGATAGTAGAGAGAGGATGCTCTAAACGAGAAAGAAAGCAACAGTGTTTCCTTGAGTCCTTCCTCCCTTCTCTTGAGCCTGTGCTCCTGGAGAAGGAACAGATGACTTGGGGGAAAAGAAAGCAAGAAAGATTTGTAGTCTTTATCATTTGTTTTCTGCTCATTCATCATTCAAGCAGCATTTTATGAGGACCACCAAGATAGCTCAGCAAGCAAAGGTACTTGCTGGCAAGTGTGCTGACCTGAACTAGATTCCCAGAACCCACCTGGTGGAAGGAGAGAACTGGCCTCTGTGTTTCACGTGCAAGTACACGTGCGCACACATGCACACGTACACACACACACACACACACACACGCATACATACACACACACACACGTATATACACACATACACACCCACATGCACATGCATACACACATACACATACATACACATACACACATACACACACACATATATATACACATACACACACACATATATACACACATACACACAATACACACCCACATGCACATGCATACACACACACACATACATACACATACACACCTATACACACACACACACATATACACACACACACCAAATATATTTTTTGAAAAAAAAATTAAAACTTAATATAAATAAGATTTAAAAAGAATTTTATGAGCATCCATGGAGTACAGAAGAGTACCTATATCCATTATTCCACATACTAGGATGTCTCCACAGGCCACCCCGCCCCCTCGCCTATTAGGCTGCTGTGTCTCCACAGATGACGTGGTTATTTTATCCCAAGGAAATTGGTTCTCCCTGGAGATGGCTTTGATTCTTTCTTTCTCTTGCCAACAGCTGTCCTCACCCCACCCAGAATGGAGGTCACTGAACATGGGCTGCATCTGATTATTGAGCTGGAAGACCTGGGGTCCCAGTTTGAGTTCTTTGTGGTCTACTGGAGGAGGGAGCCTGGTGCCATGGTGAGGCTTCCCACTGACCCTGGCCTTTGAGTCAAGCCTTAGAGAAGGCGCACGCACGGCTCTCTGGGGGTGAGGGAGTGTGTCCAGCTTTGTAGTGCTCATGGCATAAGTGGCGTGACCAGAGTGCAGTTTAAGAAAGCAGAGATGAAAAAAACCAACCACCTATCCCTCGACTCCTTCCTCAAAGACCTACCTTTGTTCATCCTAGGCCTCAGCCAGGGTACTTTTGCGGGCCAGGTCTATTGAAGTTTGGGAGACTGCTCCCCTTGCTTTAATGCCTCCCCCTCGCAGATCCCCTAGTGCCTTTTGGATGCATTTGTTTTTTTCTCCCTCACCAACTAGACTCAGATATGTAGGGCCAACAGGGCAGGATGTTCCAGCTCAGGGTGTTCCAGATGATTTCAAAAGCACAGAAGGTGGGCACAAACCTCTCGAGGGTGTGTGTCTTGGCAGAGTGCGGAAGTGGGGCACCGAGCCAGGAGCTAGCTTATGAATAAGACTGCCTAATTATGACCCAATGGGCTGTGCAGAAAGCCTGGAAAGGAGCTGTCCTTCCCCATGGGAAGGCTGCTGTAGGCTGGGGTGAGTGGGAGGCCAGCACTCATGGAAGAATGATCAGACCAGCAGCAGTGTAAAACTCTAGCTGACACAGGAGACACCACTCCCTATGGAGCCCTGTTTAAGATGATATAATGACAGAACCTGGTGACCCTCTTCAGTGGGCACAAGGAAAGCTAGTTTTCTCAGAAGGGTAAATATGGGCAACAGAGGTGTCTCACCAAATCTGTGAGCAGAGCCAGCACAGGAGCAGGCAGAAGTAGTCTTAACTACACAGACACACTGGCCTGTGGGAACCTTGCTGTCTCCTCCCTGAAGGTCTTTCTGTGGCTTCTCCTCTTCACTCTCAGGTCCTATCCATGCCTGTGACTGTGCCTCCCTGACTCCTCAAAGCATCTCAGACTGACCCTCCTCACCCAGTCCCCTTCCTTTGTCCTCCTGTCCAGCTTGAGGTGTTCAGTTCCCCAAGACAAAATCCTCCAGGGATGAATCTCACTGCCTGTGCTCTACTTATCCATCTGAGCTGTGGACAGCCAGCTGAACCCTGTGGGTCCCCTTCTCAGTCTGGGCTGTTCAGTGTCACATAGCAATATCTAGGGTCTGTGCACCCTCAGCGGAGTGGGATAGTGATTGGAAGACATTGTGGGCAGGTGGGACCGGTTATTGGCCAATATTTACCCTGCTGGGTCAGGGCACACTAGTAGCACATTGCATTGCCAACCAGGCAGATGGGACAGGGTGGGAGAAATGCTGGGACTTGGCAGGAGAGAGCACGCACCAACCTCATAGTCTTTGGGGGTGGAACCTACTCCCTCCCTTGTGACTGGGAGGTTCATGGCTGAGAGAGTACACCCTGAGTCATCTGGGCCGGGTCACACAAGCTTCTACAGGCTCCTCTAAAGGCCTGAGGGTTAGTGGGTGTTGAGGGTGGGCAGACAGGTGGACGGACTCTGCTCAAATCTTGTCCTTTTGGAGAGGCTGTTTCTAAACTCCCTGTAACCCTCGTACCTTCTAGCTACTCTCTTTGCCTTGCCCTGAGTTTTCTTCACAGCGCTAATCGCCACAGGGATGTGGTTATGTAATATTTCTTGCCCCTCATGCAAGCTCTCTGAGAGCAGGGGCTTATGTGCTTCATTCGGTGCTCTGTGCCTAATTATACTACTACATGATCATATTAGTATGTTAGTACAGGCCTAATAAATATGAGTGCGTGAATGATGAAATGAATGCCTTCAGTGAATGAAGAAATGAATGCCTTCACGAGTGAATGGGAAGGAGTGTTCTCTGTTCTGAAATGTTCTGGAAAAGGACTACCTGCACTTTTCCCTGCCCAGCTCTCCCCACCGTCTTTAGCTCTGCCTCCCTTAGGTACTAACTGTGTCTTGATCTTTTTTTAAAGGAACATGTTAAGGTGGTAAGGAGTGGGGACATTCCAGTGCACCTGGAAACCATGGAACCAGGGGCCATGTACTGCGTGAAGGCGCAGGCGCTGGTGAAAGCTATTGGGAAGCGCAGTGCCTTCAGCCAGCCTATGTGTGTGGAGATGCAAGGTAAGGATAACCTGCTTGTCCCTGGGTCTCTGCACTTGGCAGCCTTACCAATGCATGCCTGGATGCCCATCAGTTATGCATGCCTGGATGACCATCAGCAATGCATGCCTAGATGCCCATTGGGTGTCTTTGGTTCTGAGTCTTTCCCTGGCTTTACAAGTTTGCTTCCAGGCTTGGTGGGTTCCAAGGTAAACTCTGACTCCCTCAGGGGTAACAGCCCACCCTGAAGACTGGGTAGGATTTCTTGAGCAGTTGTCTGGAGCTGCCCCCAAAGCCGCCTTTTCCTGGGGCACAATGTTACAAGACTACCTTGTCAGAAGGTTGCTGCCTGTGGGCAAACATGGCTGTAGGAGAGTTAGATCTTGGAGGTAGGCACCGTACTGTATAATAAAATTACAGCCTCTTTTGTCTGGAAGGGATCTTATAGTCTACAGAATCCTCTGTTTTAACTAAAAAATTTCACTTGAATTTAACAATTAAAAATTGTGTGTGTATGTTGTGTGTATACGTGTATATATGTCTAGAAGGAATCCTATAGTCTATAGAATCCTCTTTAACTTTGTCACTTGAATTTAAACAATTTAAAAATTGTGTTTGTGTTGTGTGTATATGTGTGCATAGGTATATGTGGGTACATACATATATATGCATATGTGTATATATATACACATATGCACATGTGGGTGTGAGGACAGAGGCTGATATTAGGCATCTATTTTCTTCTTCTATTTCTATTAGCCTCTCTCACTGATCCCAGAGCTTACTGACTGGCTCTGCTGCCCAGCCAAAGGGCTCCAGTGACTCCCAAGCACCAGTGCTATAGATGTACACAGCTTTTCCTGGCTCTTATATGGGTACCGTAGATCCAAACGTAGCTCCTGATGCTTGCATGTCAGGCACTTTACTGACTGTAGCATCTTCCTAGCCTCTCTCTGTCTCTGTCTCTCTGTCTCTCTGTCTCTCTCTCTCTCATGATCTAAAAAAAAATACAGTAATTAAAAATGCTTTGAAAAGAACCAAATCTTACATGAGCCCACCATACAAACACCACTAGTTACATTTTTCTTCTTAGCTTTAAAAAATTATTATTTTGAATATATAGTCTATTCATATGGTCCATTACACATATTGTCCAGTAAATTATCCTCTCTATGTCTCTTCTCCATTTATGTAGTTCCTGCATTTTCCCTTCAGTATGAGTTTCTTATGTAGTCTTCTGAAGACACTTGAATCCATATGCATGTAAATGAGGACATGTATATGTAAGTATGTACATATATATCATCTTGTAAGCATAACTGATGGCATATGTACTGTTCTGAATCTTGCTTTTATGTATCTTGTAGATCTTCCTGAATGAATAAATTCCATCATTCTTTATTACCAAATTCTATTCCATTTGTATATGTGTGTGTGTGTATGTGTGTGTGTGTATGAATGTGTGTATGTGTGTGTGTATTGTCTAATTTAAATGATCTGCTATTGATAGAGTTAGATTCCCCCCACACAAAAATTTCCTTGTGCATGATCACTTTTGCTGATACATTATACATATATATATGTATACATGTATGTATGTAAGTATGTATGTAAGTATGCATGTTTGAATGATAAATTCCTGGAAGTAAAGTAGCTGGATCAAAAGACATGCATTTAACTTTGACACTGTCATAAATGCCCTCTTAAGAATTGTGACCCTTCAGTGATCACCCACATGAAGACATGCTATAGCACAATATGACATACATGTTATATCAGTTTTTCCACAAATACGTTCATAACATTTTCCATAAACACCTTCTGAGTAACATTTCTTGCTACTTAAAAATTATTTGTAAAGCTTACGAAAAATCCAGACAATACGGAACTATAAAAGGCAGGCATTCCTCTATCCTCCCTCATGCTGCTCAAGAGACTTGCTGTTACAGATTGGATATCGAGTGTCTCCCCACAGGCTCATGTGTTTGAACAATTAGTGCTTGGTTGATGGCATGTTTGGGAGGTCATAGAACTGTTGGGAGGTGGGGCCTAGCTGGAGAAAGTGGTTCTCGGGGAGGTGAACCTTAAGGTTTAGAATACAACCCCACTTCTTGTCCTGTTTCCTGAGCCATGGGGATGTAAACACAGTTTTCTGTTCCTGTAGCCACAACTGAGAACTGTTCCCATGACCACGCTTTCCCTGCAAGCATGGAATGTATCCTCAGAGCATGAGTCAAAATAAATTCTCCCTCCCTTTGGTTGCTTCTTGTCAGGCATTTGATCACAACACTGAAGAAAGTCACAAATATGTTTTTGCAGGCAAATCCTTCATTTATTCTTCCACCATGGTCTGTACCTTCCAACACTTCTCAACATGGGGACCAAGTGTTCCCTGTCTCTACCTGGCTCAGCTAAACTTTGTAACACTTTGTAGCCAGTGTAGGTAGGTCTATGCTGCTTCTTCTTCTCCTCCTTCTTCTCCTCCATCTTCTTCTTCTTCTTCTTCTTCTTCTTCTTCTTCTTCTTCTTCTTCTTCTTCTTCTTCTTCTTCTTCTTCTTCTTCTTCTTCCTCCCTTTCCCCTTCCCCTTCCCCTTCCTCCTCTTCCTACTCCTCCTCTTTGATACAGGGTCTTACTATGTAGCTCTGGATGTTCTGAAACTCACCATGTAGATCAGGCTGGCCTAGAACTCAGAGATACACTTGTTTCTTTCTCCCATATGCTGGGATTAAAGGTTTATGACACCATGCCTGGCTCACCTTACTTTATAAAGACACACAGTAAGCCAGTATGTGCAAGTATATCTTTATTGATTGCGATACCATTTAATCTCCAAATATTTTCCATTATCGGTCGAACTGTAATCTGTCTATCCTGTTTCTTCTTTTAACATCTGTATTGCTAACCTACAATACCAATGTTCCATAATATCTTCCATCAGCCTATTTTGTTTGGCATTTAAATCATTCCCATTGGCTCTGGAAGATGCTGTTCTTCCATTTATTTCAGTATTTGCAGAGCACTGACTACATGCCAAATCATGGCCTGGGGCCAAATCATCCACTGGGGCAGAGAAGGGAGCCCCTGCCTTCCAGTGATGGAGGCAAAAAGCAACTAATAGCATGTGAGGGGTGTGTGTGTGTGTGTGTGTGTGTGTGTGTGTGTGTCTGTGTGTGCGTGTGGCTGCGAGGAGAGGCACAGCACACTGGGATGGATGAACAGCAGGACACTACTGGGCAGGAGGTTAGTGATAGCCTGTGGCTCTTGTCTGGACATTCCTGTGCACTGACTGATGTATGTACTTATTTCCTTCCTTGGAATGATTTTCTGGGAATGGACGTCGCAGGGGGGATTGGAAGGGTATGAACACTGTACTTTTTCTGATGTCTACTGACGAAATATTTTCCAAAAGTTAAACAATGCATATTCCCCACCCCACACGCCACAGCCACAGGAGCTGAGTCACCTCTAACATTGTGGGTGAAAGGCTCAGGCAGGAGGTGACAAACAGGTTGTTTGAGGTTAGATAGACCAGAGATGTGGGAAACCACCAGCTCATCCTCTCTTCTGCATCTCCAGATGCTCAGACCTGGTGCTTTTTGCTGTATTTGTTAGCAAACTCATCACCGGCTTTGGAGCTAGACCTACCTGTGTATCCTGGCATAGGCCATTCGTCTATATTGAGCATAAATAACATCCTCTTCCATGAAAGAGGTCCTTGCTGTGAGGAGCAGAGGCCTGGGGGATGGAAGTCGACCTAGCATATGTAACAGCGCCTTGATCTGTCAGTCATTATGTGACTCTTTCAGGGACTTAATATTTTCCTCCATCGTAGGAGTCAATGCCGAGAGCAAATTGTGAAACACTTTGTTTTTGGCTTCCACCGAGCCCTGTTCTGGGCTGTTCTGCTCCAGTACCTCCTCCTCATCCTGCCTGGGGCCTGGCAGTCTGCCTTCCTCTGGCAGTAGTGCCAGGTACATGCTACCATGGACAATGCCTTGCATTTGCCCTCCCCTTCCCAAGATTGAGCTGGTAATTGTCTCGGTGGCTTTCTGAAAAACCACACTCTCATTGAGCTTCTAGAACGGTGGTAGCTGTAGCCATTGGAGGTCACACCAAGTCTCAGGGTGCTGTCACCTGCCATCTTGGCCTGTGTGCTGCTCTAAGAAACTCTCTGAGGTGCGGGACTTGGGTTCTCCTTCCCTGCTGGTTCCCAAGCCTTCTCTTATGCTTTGTCCACAGGAGAGTCTCTTCCACTGGCACTGGCTCTGTTTGCATTTGTTGGCTTCATGCTGATTCTCGTGGTTGTACTACTGTCTGTCTGGAAGATGGGCCAACTGCTCCGGTATTCTTGCTGCCCCACTGTTGTTCTCCCAGACACCTTGGTAAGAACATTCCTGTACCTTTCAGTATGATGCTGGTCAGATGCATCATGGGCCTTAGCAGGGCATGGACACACTTTTCATGGTTTATGAAGATATTCAGAGAGAGGAGCAAGCAGTAATTGGACTCTACTTGTCTTAGTCTGTGATGCTGTAATAAAAAACCACAGACTAGGTAATTTATAGATAATAGAAGTTCAGTGGCTTCTGGAGGCTGGGGATGGAGGTGGTGGAATGAAGAGGTTTATGGGTAAAGGTCTTCTTGCTATTACAACATGGCTAAATGTGATAGAACTGAGATAGAACAAAATTTCAAACCGGAAGCCTTAGGCCTGATAGCCTACATTTATGAAGTTGGAGCCCTTATATCACCTCCCACAGTCCCTACCCCAACCCCGTTGCACTGGCCTTTTGTTTCCAACATGCTGCTTTTGAGGATATGCTTAGTCCCAATAACTCCTGATCAGAAGGTCTGGGTGAGTTCTCCCTTTTCCAGGGAGCATCCTGAGGCTCTGGCAGGCCATTATGCTGTCCCTCTGGACCTAGCATTACCAAGAGGGTGGCTGTGTTGTTCAGCCCAGGATTCAAGAGCCTATGGTTTCAAGAGTCATGCAATCTTAATCTTCCAAGGTGTCTTCTGAGTACTCTCCGCTTCCCCAGTTCTAACAGCAACTATGTCCAGTAACATGCTCTGATGCAAAATACTCAGCCTGTATGCAGGGTCTCACGATTCTCAGCTTTGAAGGTCATGTGACATGGAATATGCTTTGCCTTGTACAGGCATGGAGTAGGCAAGGACAAGAGTCTGGACCTTCATAGTGACTGCTCAAAGAGCTGTCTTTCCAGTGACCCACAAGCTCAGGATGCTTATTTTTCTAATGAAAACATGGTTCATGGCTCTGAGCCTCTGGGTGGGTGTAGGCCCTGTGTGCCTGTACCCTGGAGAGGAAAGAGTAAAGACAGGCATCAGTAGCTCACACATGTTTACCTGTGGCTCTTCAGAGGCCTCCTAGATCTCAACCACACCAAGCAGCATAATCAAAGAGAAAGAACAAACAGGAAGCAGAGCAACCCCTCCATCCCTGTCATCTGAAGGTGTCACAGTTCTGTCTGGTGGGGAGTTAGTGGCTCCAGTGCATCAGGACCAGCTCTGTCATAGTCAACACATTGCCGGAGTCCCTTAACAGCCTGCAGTTACAATGAAGCTGCTCTTGTAGCATCGATGTGATTTGCTTTTGGGACTATACAAGAGGAATACCTCTCCCTTTAATCCAGTCTTCAGGGTGCCCACCTATCCTAATGCCAGCTCTCCTGTCTCTAATATTTCCAAGTAGTCATAACAATGTTAGCGGACAGTAGCAGAGCTGAGCGCCAGGGCTGTTGTGAGCACGCTCATATATTGCTTTAGATCACTGAGTTTGCCCTGACTTCTGTCTGCTACCTGATGGAAAGAACACTTTAAAGAATCTAACTATGAATGTAGCTACGTCTGTTTCTTCCTGTTTGTCAACTTTCCATGTATTTTTATTTTTTTTATTTTTCGAGACAGGGTCTCACTATGTAGCTCTGACTTTGTAGACCAGGCTAGCCTGGAACTCACAGATCCACCTGTCTCTGCCTCCCAAGTGCTGAGTTTAAAGTCGTGTGCCACCACACCCAGAAACTTTTCATGCATTTGAGTGCATACACACTGCTGGATCTTCTTAAGTAAGCCTTTCAGCATTATGCTGGATTTCTTTTTATATTTGATAATATTCAATTCTTCTTGTTCATTGCTTATATGGTATATCCTTTATAAACCTCTGTGTTCATGTTTAAAGTGTCTTTTGTAGACAGTTGATTTGTTTTTCTGTTTTGACTTATTTTGTGTTTGTGTAAATCACTTTTGGTAATCTCTGCCTTTTAAAAATGGTATGTTTAGTCCATTAACATGTAATATAATAATTGATACAGTTGTATATTGGTTATGATTTTTTGTTTCTCCCATGTGTTTTTGTTTTCTATTTCTTTTTTTCTGTCTCTTTCAGGGTTTATTAAGTATATTATAAGTACACACACACACACACACACACACACACACCACATTACAGTTTCTTTTTTTTTTTTATTGAGGCTGGCTTTGATCTCACTATATATTCAAGGATAATCTTAAACCTCTCACCTCTACCTCCCAAGTATCTTTTATGTGACACTGAAGATTGAATCCAGAGCCATGGTACATGCTAATTAAGCACTTTAGTAAGCCAGCCCAAGTATATTATAAAGTTTATAATTTTTTAATTATTTTTGTTATTCTTGACATTGTTTTTCATGGTTGTTAGAGGAATTACCATCTATATCTATCTATCTATCTATCTATCTATCTATCTATATCTATCTATATCTATCGATCTATATCTATCTATCTATATCTATATCTATGTCCTTTTATTTCATGTGTATGGGTGTTTGCTTATCTATCAGTGCCCCATGTGTACAGAGTGTCCACAGAGGCCAGAAGAAGGCACCAGATTCCCTTACAACTTATTGTTGTAAGGATGCTCATATATTATTTATTTTTATTTTATGCTTTATACTCTTATAAAAGAAAGCATTTAGCGGGGCTTGCTTACAGTTTTGGAGGATTGGTCTGTGATAATGATGACAGGAAGCAGATAGGCATGGTGAAGGGGTGATAGTTGAGAGCTTTGCATTCTGATCTGCAAGCAGCAGGCAGAGGGGCGGGCTGTGGAGAGAGATAGATGTTGGGTCTGACAAGGGCTTCTGAATCCTCGAAGCTCACTCCCAGAAACACTCTTCCTCCAACAAAAGACACACCTCCTAATCCTTCCCAGACAGTTCATCAACTGGAACCAAGCATTCAGACATAGGAGCCTATGGGAGCCATTCTCATTCAAACCACGGGGGGGGGGGATGGGGAGGGTGGAACGGGACCGGGTTGGGATAGAGAACTAGGCAGATCTTTTTGGAGATAATTCTTAGTAACCTATTCTTCTAATGAGACCCTGCCTCTTACTTTTCATGACCTCCAATAACATCATATTGTGCACACGTCGAGGGATTATTTCTTCGTTGACAGACCAGAGCCCTCATGCTTTAATCACTTGCCCAAGGCCTGCCATTATCAAACCCTTGTACATGAGCCAACAGGAGATGATTCAGGCTACTTAGTAATGGACTCTTTGCAAAGTTGCTCTCCACATGTTTAACTCCAGTTAAGGTGATACACTAGGGTCTCTGGGAGAAACGACTGGAGTGTGAAAGGGGGTAGGAAAAAGATTTCTCTAAGGATGCTCTCTGGGCTGGCACTGGGCTAGGTAGTGTGTAAAGCCTCCTACAGCAGGTTCTTCTTCTTAGAGCTCTCTGGTGGTAGAAGGGTGGAGCCCCTCCCCCAGAATTATATCTGAGTTTTTGTGGGACTGGTTCTCAGAGAAAAGCACAGACCTAACAGGAACTTGTGGGAATTGCTAGACAGAGGGCCAAGAGAGGATCTCAGCAGATGCTGGGAGCCACTAACCTAGGGGGTTGGGTTGTCTGGAGAGTTTTGCTTCTTTAAAGTTAACTAGGGCTGGGAAGATGGCTTGGTGGTTAAAGTGCTTGCCCCACACAGGCACCCAATGTGAGGATCAGAGTTCAGATCCCCAGAACTTATATAAATGTTGAATGAGAGATCAAGGAAAACGTATAATGTCATTGTAGGGCCTGAACATATGAGCACATGCATCCACCTATACATGTGAGAACACAGAAACACACACACACGGACACACATGGATACACACATACATATGCACATGCATGCGCACACACACACATATGCACACATTCAAGCACGTGCACATGTGTGCTTGAAAAGGAAGTTAAATAGTAGGGATTTCTATAATAGTCTTTGTTGCTACCACCACTCAAGCAATGTCTAATGAATGATTTTTATGAAAATGTATTTTTAGAAAATAACCAGTCCATCCCAGAAGCTAATCAGCTGCAGGAAGGAGGAGGTGGATCCCTGCGCTGTGGCTGTGCTATCCTCGGAGCATCTCTTTGGGGTCTGGATCTCACAGACTTGAGAAGGACCTGATGATTAACAGCCTGATCTGCAGGACCCAGAACCCTGGATGGGGAGGGTTGTGTTTCTGTTTTCCTCTGTGGACAAAAGGCAAGAGAAGTAACAGGAGCCTGCTGTGTGCACGTCTAGCAGCAATCATCAGAGGCAAAGTGGCGTGACCAACCATGAGTGACAGAAATAGTCTGGAGACATGATTCCCAGACCTACAGTTACTGTATGCTCACTGAACGACAATGGAGAAAATGGCTTCATCCCTGAGGACCCTCTCTTTGTCACCTGTAGTGAGGATTAAGAAGACTGCTTAAATGGTATATCTGTATGTATACAAACCAGTCCTTGCAGGTTGGCAAGGAGACTGGTGGCACTGTGCACGACGGTGAGTTCAGATCTTGTGTACAGTGTGGGAAACGTGCTTCCTAAGAATGATAAGAGTACCCAGAGGTGCATACATAATCTCAGCACTTAGGAGGAGCGGGGAAGAAAATCACAGCCTGTACGACACAGTGAAACCCAGTCTGAAGTAAACCACCAAACAACCAAGACTAGTAAACCTTCATCAAACCAAACTCAGACCACTGTTGGTTTGGACTTCCCTCTTTACCAGAGGAAACCTGAGGAGGGAAGGAAGAATGGGAGGCCCATTTCACTTTCAGACAAATCCTGAAGAGATAGGTCAGCAAGCTCTGCTGAGGGTGACATCGAGGGAGGCCATAGCCCGTCCATGATGGGACATGAGTGGATGTTACTGTGGGCTCATGAAATGTCATCAGATCCTAGGACCTTGGCCACAGTAAATCCTGTGAGCTCTCTTCTTAAGGGTTTCTCAGCCCTCCCAGATAGATGCTTATCAGGAACCCCTGACTACAGGCATTAACATTTCTTACTACCTCCAGGCAGGGAGGTAGGGGTGGGGGACAGCTTCGGCCAGTGGAGGATGAAGAAAGGTGGTTTCATCTCTCTCTGCAGAGACAGGCTCACCACCACCTCCCAACTCTGGAACCTGGAGCTGGCTTGTCTCTGCCCCAGCTTCCAGGGCCTCTCCAGCCAAACAAGGGTAGAGACAATGTAACCAGGTGCTTCAACCAAGTGCTTCCTGTCTGTCTTCAGCACAGATATCAACGACACTGTCTCTACCTTGCGGACTTCAGGAGAGAAGGCAGCTATGTAGGGGTTTGGGCTTAGGCTCCCTGCCTTTGATCTGTTTTGTATATTTCTGCATTGACTTTTTTGTAAAGCATGTGTTAAATTTTATATTTCAACTGGTCTGGAAACGTATGTTCTGTTTACAGAATTAAAAATTTCGAACTAACATTGACCTTCATCTTTTGTCCCCTCTCTTCCCTGCGCCCTCACCCCAGGAACCTCATCCATCTGTTACCTAAGCTCAGAACAAAGAACCTCAGCTTTCCTCTGTTATGGTTTCTCATGGGATCCTACCTGGTTTGCAGGCCTCTTTAGCTACATAGAGACCTCTGTCAATGTTCGATTGTCTCTTCAGGTCCCCAACATGTGGTGATTGGACTCCAACAGAGCATCAGAAATAGAAATAGGGGGGTAGTTATCCCCTGAACGCCGGTTCACTCCTCCCTGGCAACGTCTTTCCTCCTTCTGCCTCTGTAACAGTTTTAACTGTCAGCTTGAGACTATCTAGAATCATGTAGGGAGAACCAGAGTAAGGGACTGCCTAGGTCAGGTTGGCCTGTGCTCACGTCTGTGGGGCGTTATCTTGATTATGTTAACCGGTATGGCCCTCGCTCACTTTGAGGCTTCCCACAGACCTGGGTTCCCTGCTTGCACCTTCATGGAACACACTTGGCATCATCTAAAACCAAAACCCTGCTCCATGGAGCTTGGATCCAATGAACAATAGGGAGTGGTTAAGCAATAAGGTATTATTAGTATTCTGAGAGAGCGTATAAGCCTTATGAAAAAGTGAAAAGATAGAGCAGAAAATAGGCCCGGGGCAGGTCACAGCCATCTCAAGATGAAAATGAATGCAAATACCGGAACCCACACTTCTGTCCCTGCGTGGCCACATGGTGTGAGAGAATATGTGTGACTTGAGTCACAGTAAATTGGCAACAAATCCCCAGGGGTGTGCTGTCTAAAACAAAATTTATTCAGTGTTTGTACTGTTCCTATTGATAGTTCTTGAAAAGTTATCTTCCTAAGCTATCAGGTAAAGCAAATGAATATTCTTTATTCCGAAAGAACCTGGCTCTTGGGATCAAAACTTCGGAGGGTCAATTGTGGATGTCAAAATGCCTGGGAACAGTGTGTTGTTAGAACCGAATCTTTGATGGCCAGAGTTAATGTCAACTTAAGACAAGCTAGAGTCATCTGAGAGGAGGGAACCTCAGTTGAGAAAATGCCTCCAGAAGACTGGGTTGTAGACAAGCCTGCAGGACATTTTCTTAATTAGTGATTGATGGGGGAGGGTCCAGCTCACTATGGACAATGCCATCCCTGGGCTGGTCTTTCTGGTTCTATAAGAGAGACAGGCTGAGCAGGCCTCTGTGTCAGCAACTGTCTATGGGTTCCCACCCTGCTTGAGTTTCCACCCTGACTTCCCTCTGTGATGAATTGGAAGTGTAAGCAAAATAAAGCCTCTCTTTCCCAAGTTACTTTTGGTCATGGTGTTTTTGTTGTTGTTTTTGTTTTTACAGTATAGAAATCCTAAGACAAAATCAAACAAGGTAATATGGAGTCATGCCTGCATAAAATGCACAAGTCTTTTGTGCCACCTGAAATTGGAAGTCATACCATTTGAAACTCATAGGCAGATAATTTGGCATTTTAAAAAACGTTCTTTTGATTTTCCTTGCTGGAATGGCAGGATGGAATTGTCCCCCTCCACAATGCACACCAATGATGACATTTTGATTCCCAATGTTGTTTATCTTCCAAGAAGTCAAGGTTTCTTAGAACAATAGCTAATTCCATGTCTGGTCTGGAACTGAAAGGCTTATGGGAATTCTAGAATATTTATGCCTTGTTCCGTCAGAAAACCAGGTTTTGAACAATTTGGCCAGTCGAAACTTTATGTAACCAGTCTAAAAGGAGTCTGTCTCTACTGGCCACAGGTGGGACAGAGCTGAACATGCCAAGGAGAAAGGCTATCCATTGATACAATCATTGAAACCATCAGCCCATAGTGATACCCAAGAAGACACCCGGACAAACTAATTCTCAAGATGAATTGAGTCCAGTGAGATGACTCAGCTGGTAAAGGCTAAAGGCCACAGGCAGAGCAGGCCTGGAGACCTAGGTTCAACTCCCTCCTGGAAAGCACAGAAAGGTTCAGGGAGGGAGAGAATGCCACAAAGTTGTTCCCTGGCATCTGCACAGTGGCACACACACACACACACACATACACACACACACACACATACACAAAAGTAAAAATTTGAAAAAGAGCAACAGTATGTCTGGTCTTGGAAAGTGTCTATGTCCAAAAAACCAGTCTTGGCTCAGCTCATGGGAGACTCTAGAAGGATTATTAGTGGTTAGATAAAAGCCAGCATTCCTCAGGAACTTGTGAAATGGGTTCCCCTCTGCCAAAAGGAGTCATTTCCCTTGCCTCTGGCAGAGGGGATGTGTGGTTCTCCATTGATACATACCCGTGGCTGCATACCAAAGCCTACGGTGGCCTCCAGGCCTCCTCCCCCACTATGCTAACTCCCAGGCTGCCTGGGTTCACAGGCTCCCCCTCTCGTGGGCTATTCTATACTATTTTCCTTGCTACTCTGGCTGGTTTTTCTACTATTCTATGCTACACACATGCACTCTTCTCTCTACTCCCAACGGTCCTGGCCATGTCCAGTCTGCTTCTTTCTCCCTCTGCTCTGGACTCTTCCAGGTGCCTCTGGATGTTCTCTCTTATTCACAATAAAAACCTTCCCCCTAACCGTGGAGCAGCTATTTTTGCGGCTTCCTTACAGTGTCCTCGCTTACAGTATGCATTTGTGTTGGGCTTTTTGGTGCACTCGTTTTCCCGTTGGAAAATGCCAGCAAATGTCAAGAGGTCACAGGCTGACTTCTCTACCACCAGCCCCTGCCTCCAGACACCACCTGGTAATTGCCTCTGGGCTCTCGTCGATTGTTTCCCACAGTTTACTGTCCCCTGTCACGTCAAGCGCCTGTTTCCCACACTTTACTGTCTATAGTCAAGGTTTCTTGCGAAACTTTCTGTTTTACTGAGGAGTTGCAATGCAGATGATATCTCTTCTCTGTAATGCTCCTCCCTATCTCTTTAAAATAGGCGTCTTGTTTTCTGTGGGCCTATTTTCTTCTTTGGCCAGTGTGACTTTTCTGGGGATGTGGATCTCTTTCTTTTGAACCCGACCTGACCTGATCAGGTGGTCCAATTCCACCGCCCACCCGGAGGGAATCGACTTCATCCCATCTACCGGTGTCTGGTGTCACCTTGTGGTGAATTCTGGAAAACATCGATTTGTTCCCACTAGAGAGGAAGCTCCCAAGCTAGTTTTCCTGGAACCAAGGCTCAGTTGGAGAAAGTCCCCAGGCTTAGACCGGAACACAGAGGTTCCATTGTCACTTGCATGTTTAGCTGCCACCATGTCCTTGCTCTGCATCCCTGGCACCAGAGCATGTGTCCAATGGTCCCTTTTCTCTGCCTCTGTTTTACTCTGCAAGTCACTCACTTGGATCCCAGACCTAGGAGGACTCGAGTTTGAGGTCAGTCTGGAGTACACAGAAAAAAAACACCCTTTGTTTGGAAGGAAGGAAGGAAGGATGGAAGGAAGAAAGGAAGGGAAGGAGGAAGAGAGAGGGAGATGACAACTACTATGACGAGGAGGCTGCTGAATCAAAACCTAACCCAAATCAAGTTATCTCTCTCCCTTTTTGATTTACACCCTATGTCTAGCTTTTCTCTGGACCAGACTGACTTCCTAGGGGTACTCTTCAGGCCAACAGCAGTCGGAACACCACAGTGGCCCTTCATTGATGCCAAAGCATTGTGCACACTTGGTGAAGTTGGAACAGCATCCATGTTGACCCAAACTGTAGGTTAGGTTTTGTTTTTTTCTGGCTCCTGGGACCCTGGTGTTTCCTTGCCAGAGTGGGAGGCTCACAAAGAAGATGCAACATTCCCTCCTTGCATCCCTTAGCGAGCAGTTGGCAGCCCTAGGAGAGGCCAGAAACACTCATTCCACACTGAAGAGAACCTGAACAGAAGCCCTCCAGGGACTTGAAATAGCATGAGGTAGCTCTTACCTTTGCTCTGGTACCTGAACGGCTCACCTACCACACACTGCAGGCATCCAGTTGCCTAGGGACCGCCAGCAAGTTTTGCATACTTGCTCATCAAAAGGTCAAGCCTGCAGCTGTAGCTACACAAGGCCCCTCCTCCCAGATCAATATGTCCAAAGTTCAAAGATACTTTTAAGTTTAGTTTGAAATCATAAATAAAAGTTCCTAGAGAATGCTGAGTCAGGGCTTTGGGGCTTCGGAATTGATTTCAGGGGACAATTTAGGATTCTCTAGGAAAAGTGTGCAGCCAGAATCTCTAGCCAATGCAACTGTGATTACAAATACTGTCATCTCAGGCCAGGTGTGCTGGCCCACATCTTTAATTCCAGTACTCTGGAGGTAGAGGCAGGCAGATCTCTGTGAGTTTGAGACCAACCTGGTCTACACAATTGAGTCCAGGACAGCCAGATCAGAAACTGTAGAATTATGAAACTGTCACTTTTAAAAGGCAGATCTCATCAACACTCCAGTTTGTTCTCTTGTATTAATTCCCGTTTGGGAAAACAATAACAACAACAACTAAACAATACCCTCCAACCCCCAATAAAACCCCTGCAGATCCTACCCTGAGCTAAAAGCTCAAAGTAAATGTGTGCACGTTGAACAAAGATGCCTGGAACTCATGGAGGCTCACATGAAGTAGTGAGATCCATAGGAAACAGGAGTCACAGGGGTCCTGCAGCCAGTGTTGAGATGATGTGTCAGTAATTGCTTGCTCGACACACTTGAAAAGCAGGAGTCTAAGATGGTACACAAATAGACACTGTCTGTACCGGGCTGCTGAAGGGAAGGAGCTGTTGATCATGTTGGCGTCACGCGGCCATCACCTCCAACTCTAGACAAAACACAAGAGGAAGCTTGTCAGGCAGAGGAAGCTTTGCCACTCAAGGAGAACACAAGTGGACTGACTTTGCAACACAAATATGTGACTGGGGTGTAGCTCAGTGGTTTTGTGTGGGTGTATGTGAGGCCCTTGGTTTGATCCTTGGTACACTGAGATATCTTTGATAAGGGCTGTAAAACTGATTCGTGGAACCTGAGTTTGACGGGCCTTGGCTCCTGGCTGGTGGCCAGGCTTCTTTGTTTCTGCACAGGGTTCTTAAGTTCACAGCTAAGGGGCTGTTGACAAATAAAATTGTTTGGAATCTGTGTCTCATTTTCTCATTGATTCAAAGCAAGGTACTTTTTGAGAAATAGCACAAATCTCATAATAAACCTGAAAGTGACAAACAGTGAGTATCATCAATTCCTAGAATATTTAAGTGTCCGCCTTTAGTTATGGCAGACACACACACACACACACACACACACACACATACACACTGTGAAGTGCTCTGAAAACTTGCAAACTTGGATTGTTTTGCTGGGGAGATGGCTCAGTGGGTGGAACAGTCCCTACACAAGTGTGTGGAGTGGACTTGGGGTCTCCAGACCTCTTGTAAATGCTGAGTGATGGTGGTGACAAGCCTGCAGTTCCATCTCCCAGAAGGCAGAGACATCGAATCAAGCTGGGTGGCCAGCTACACCAGCTGCACAGGTGAGCTTTGGGTTCAACTAAGAGATTCTGCCTCAGTAAATAAAGTGGGGAGTGCAGGCTAAGATTCTTCAAAACCTTCTTTAATAAGGTTCTCAAATGCTTCAACCACCCTTCTAGCCCACCAACCAAAGGTAGGGAGACAAGATGGTAAACAGGACAAGGGGACGTGGACTTGCTTAGAAGTAGTTCTTTTGGTCAATTCTAATCTCCACTGTCAGGATACCAACAGTCTAGCTCAGTAGTATCAAGATAGCAAACACAAATCAGCAGTGGTGGCATGATCCAGCAGAAACAGCTAGGCCTCCGCAGAATCAGCGTGCGTCAGAGGAGCTACTAGAACCAGCTGGGACACTAGGAGAAGTTCTCTGCCTTGCCTCTCAATGAAGTGAAGATCGGCAAAGACACCAGACCAACAAATCTAGCTGTGCAAGCATGCTATCACTGTCCATTGAGTCCTATTTGTACTCTCTCCAAACATCACGTGTCCTCCCACGGACCTTACCTCAGCAAAACACCATGTGAGTCTGCATCATGACACATCCAGGAACTTCCACCTCAGGGGAGTGATCAAGGAAAACGCATAGCATTACCTTTGTGCCTCTATAGGCATATGCATACACACACCTGCATGTGCACACACACACACCCACACACACACACCCACACACAATTGCATAAATAAAACAACCAGATTTCTTTAAATGAAACAGCAATCCTAAATGTGCACAGGACATTGGTAACTATTTATGAAAATAGTGGAAAATTGTTTGAACGATCAGTAAGAAGGTGAACTTTGATGACCTCTGCTAGAGGAGAACTCCCTGTCCTTCTGTAACCTCTTATGAAAACAACTACAGAGTCAGCACAAGAAGTGACCGAAAGGCACGTGGGACAGTTAGGCTGCTGACATACACAGTTTACCAAGTAGCACATGTCATTAGGATTTACTTTCCATTTTCAAACTAAATATTCACTTTTGGTCCAGGTTTTGCAATCAAGAGTTTGGATTTTTTTCTAAGCCAGTGCCCATTTGCTTAAGCCTCAGATCTGAGCAGGCCCTGGGTGGCCTTGCTGGCCTACCACAGCACTGTTCTCTTCTCTGTCTGTGTGGCCTCTGATTGCTTGGCTTATTTCCTCCCTGGATGGGTTGGTTCTTTCTTCTTTCTCCACGGCTCCAGAGACCCTCACTGACCCAGCCTATCTCAGCTCCTGAGCTTTGTAGCCATCTTAGCTCTGGGAACCAATATCTAGATCTTGGGTCCCCGATTTAGATTCTGACAGAAGAGAATCTGCTTGAGCCAGCACTTGAGTTGGGTGCCCAACCTGGGTTAGGTAATTTGGCTCAGAAGACAGAGCACGGCCTTGCAACCAATGCAATGGGACCTGGTCCACAGGGTGAGTGGACTCACCAAGGTTCCTTTTTCGGGAAACACTGAGATCCTTTGGGTCTAGGTAAAGGCCATTTTAAGGGGAATGTTCTACATCCACCTCACTGCAAACTGAGTGGTGCTGTTGCTTTCTCTTGGGGTTTCCCCAAGGCAGGAAGGAGGCCGAGCAGAAACCTGGGGATGAGGGATGGGCAACTGGGTCAGGTAAAGCCCCAGACTACAGCAGCAGGGCTTTCCCAGAATGCAGTTGGTAATAGAGCCATAGATAGAGGTGTGGCCTGAGGGAGTGAGAGAATCCTGATGGCCTCCATCATCCAGGCCAGAGGGTACATAAGAGGTGTGGTAGAGCTGGTCAGGACCAGCTTCCAAGACATTTGGCCAGTGTGGCTGGATTCAGAGGGTTCTCCTCCTAACTGGAGCTTGATGCTCTGTGGTTACTACTCTTGACACATGACTGTAGGAGAGAACCAACTCTCACAACTTGCCTTTTGACCTCTACAAGTGTGCTGTGGCCTGAGTGCACATGCACACGCGCGTGTGTGCACACACACACAAACACACACGTGTGTGCACGCGCTTGCAAGGCATGGGTAATTTTGGTGATTTTTGCATACCATCTAAATGTTTTAACCTTTTCATTTAAAATGGTACTGCACAATATAATGATGAACAGTAATATTTGTCCTGATAATTTTCATTGGTTCCCTACCCTCCCTTTGGAACATCTTTTCTTAAAGGTGAGAAACCCAGAAAGAGGCCACAAGAGAAATGAAAGAGCTTGTCTGTCTCTGTCTATCTGCCTGTAGTGACATTTTTCCCCCACTCTTTCTTCAAAAAGTTCTATATATTGTGTGTTTGATCCTGCCTGTGGTCGAGTATTAGTCAATGGAGGAGACGGAGGCTGGGGCCCTGGAGACAGGGATGATGAACTTCCTGGGGTTGTATTGGTTTTGAGGTGCTGGGCTCACAGATAGGAGGAGTAAAGATCCTGGGGTGGGGTGGGGATGATTGTTAGGGCTATGTCAGTGGTTGGGACAGAAAGTCTCACTGTCTAGAGCCTGGAAAGGCTGGAGTGGGGATGAGTAGGAGTGGGGATGAGTGGAGGGTGGTGGCTTGCTTCTCCCAAAGTAGGCGCAGGAAGAAAAGAAGCTTAAGGCTAAGGATGGAGTAGCTAGTCACCTGGGGAAGTGCTAAAGTGGACAGTCTCCTGCCTCCTACAGAGCACTCGAAAATGGTGAATGTGCCTACCGTAAAATTAAAGGAAGAAAGAAAGGAAGGAAAGAAGCAAAAGACAAGAAAAGATGTGGGAAGAACAGAGCTCTGGGCTATGCAAAGAAAAGGCTGCTCCTGTTTTGAGACAGATGTTGAGGACCTGGCTAGCTACTTCCTTGCTCTGTGACTGAGGACACACCCCTACCTCCTTTCTTGTACTCAGTTACTGCCCTAGAGGACAAAGGAGATGGGACAAGTTGCCCTGAAGGGTCTGACTCTTTTCTGACTCTGCAGATGGAGATCTCTTTTTCCTTCCATGTTGCAGGCAGGTCTTGCTCTATCCCCTACTGTCCCAGGTTTATCTTATTCGGTCCAGAACAGTACATACTTCACCCCTAGGGTGGAGCAGCTCAGCACCCTGCAGAGTCATAACCGCAGGGACAGTGGAGCAGAGGCAGTGAGGTGTTCAATTTGGGCTTAGTCTTCCTGAGTCTAAGGTCTGGTTGAGCTATTTGAAAGTTTCTTTGCTTTGGGAAAATCACTTAACTCTCCTGACTTCAATTGTTCATCGGAAAAATGGAGCTAACAGTATCTCCCACATCAGAATGGCAGAGGCGAATGAGAAAATGTGTACAGTGGCCCGAGGGCAGCCACTACTCAGTGATCCCAGCTGGCTGAAGCTTTTGCAGATGGGCCAGCTGTTCTGATTTCAGTCAGGGTGACATGTGGCTCCTCTGCCAATCAACGAAGTTCCAGAGGTCATGCCCAGACCACCTTCTTGCTCCTATAATTCCTAGTTTCGTTTTATTTTACGTGTTTGGATGTTTTGCCTGCATATATGTCTGTGTGCCATGTGTGGGCATGGTGCCTGAGGAGGCCAGAGGAGAGCATCCTATTCCCTGGAATTGTAGTTACAGATGCTTGTAAGTCACAGGATCCAGCTTCACCACTAATTGAACCTGGCTCCTGTGGAGGAGCAACCAGGGTCTTAACCACTGAGCCATCTTTACAGCCCCACTCCTTTCCCATAAACTGTCTGGGCTTCGGACTTGGGCTGGTCAATTAAGAAGGCTGGACTGACAATGTGGTCACAGGAGAGGAAGCTTGTGCAGAGGCTTCTGAGCCTGTGTGAGGACAGACTGGCCAATGTGACCTCAGTACTGCACCTGTGATTTGTATCTAGTCTCTCAGGTATGAGGCCCAGAGTACTGAGGTTTTTCAGGCCATTGAACGAATCTGCCCTGCATCAACTGTCTGGAAAGAGGCCAGCTGGGACAGGAAGGAATGGATTTCTGCTAAAATCACACAAACATGAAGTTCTCCCATCACTCAGGGAAAACCCTGCCATTCCGAAAATGGGTTTGTCTATATTGTCTGAGAAATGACTGTGGTCATCCAATTAAGACTAAGAGGTGAGCACACACCAAGTCTCCTCTGCAGCAGCCTCCAAACTGAGAGGAATGATAGTCTTGTCTTGGTTCTTCCCCTCTCTTTCCCTCCCCACCTCTTCCAACTTCTCACGGATAACCACATTCTTTGTACTAAGAATGAAGATTAAGAACCAGGAAGATAGCTTTATCAGCATGCATGAGGGTCTGAGCTTGATCCCTAAAACCCATGTGCACATGTGTAATCCCAATGTTGGGGAGGCAGATACAAGTAGAGCCCTGGGGAGGTTCCATGGCCAGGCAGCCTAGTCTATCTGGTGAATTCCATGCCAGCGAGGGACTCTGTCTGAAGAAAAAGGTGGGTAGCTTCCGAGGAATGACACAAAAATGCATGTACTCAGCACGAATGTGCGCGTGTGTGCGATCGTGCACAAACACACACACACACACATGAAAAGCAAACCCACCAGGTAAGCTGATGGAGAACTGAGTCATGAAGAGCAAAAGCTCTATTTGGAGGACCTGAATCTTATTGTGTGGAATGTGTATGCTTCTGTTTTAGGTATATATACATTTATACAGTGTGCCAGGATTTGCTACCCCAAATACTGCTGTGATGACATTCTCTGTCTCTGTGTTTCTCTCCTCTTCTGTTCTTCCCCTCCTCCCTCTTCTCCATCTCCATCTTTCCTTGTTTCTTTCTCTCTCTTTCCTCTTCTTCTGTAGCTCCAGGCTAGCTTTGAAATGATGCTCCTGGTATCTCTGTTTTTCCAAGTGCCTGGATTACAGGTATGTGTCAGTCACTATGCTTGGCTTGCAAAGACCTTTACACACTCATGTATGTGTGGAATTGGAGCATATATGTTATGGAATTTGGTCTCATTTGCCTCTTGATTCTGTCCCTCTGTTCCCTTTTTTTGTGACCCAGCTTTTTCCTGACATGGATGGTTAGGACTTCAATTCTCCTTCGCTATCTCCTTCCCTTTTCCAAGTTAAAATATTTAACCATGATGTTCTGGTTCATAGATCTTCAAAGAAATATTGAAAACAAAAATTTCTTCTTCTCTCTGTCCTCTTTTTGAATATTTGACCCGGATTAGCAATATTTGTCTTTTTCCAAAGTAGCTTTAGAGGGTGCTCCAGAGCTAGATGTCATTCCAGGAGCCGCCACTAGGTGTCAATAGAGGCCTTGGTAGTTGGTTCAGGGCCATTGGTTGATTTGGTTGGGTCTTGGCAGATCCTCTGCGTCCTCTCTGGCAAAATAACAAATGTCCGTGGTGCACAGCACTTTCCTCAGGAAGTACTCCAGGGAGCCCACGAGTTTGCATACGAAGGCGAGGAACGCGAGGCCCCTGCTAATGATATTTCATGACAACCGCAGTCAGTCGCTCCTAGGCAAGCCCAGACTCTCCTAGCTTTGATGTATGAGATTATTACTGAGTTACGGTATGGTGGCCAAGCGATGCTCTGTGGGCAGGTTGAGGACGCAGTCCTGCGTGGGCTGCAGAAATGTCGCTGCAGAGTACGGACCCTGTGGAGGAATTGAGTGTACAGCCTGGACCCGGGCAAGACGAGAGGGCGAGCGCTTTCAGTGTATGCTCAGCGCTACCTTCCCTACGCCTTTGCGGGTAAACATGGCTGCGCCCTCCAGGGGTTGCAATGGGGGTTGTCACCGCAACTTATAAACAAACTCCAGGCATTTTTCATCTCCTTAAAAAAGTTCTGCCCAAATTCCTCCACTCTCCACTGTGTTTGGGCTGCAATGCTTTGCTTTTTAAATTTCCTCTTACATTAGGATGGCACCATCAGCTTGGGTCTGTCAGTAGCTATTTTCTCCTATCTAAAACTCAAAAGACTTAGGAAGCTGGCAAAATTTACAAGAGTCAGGGAGCTCAGAAAATAAGATCTACAGGGTTTCAGTTCAAGGTTGTTAAGTTTCAGCAAACAGATGCCAGAAGAAGCAGAGAGCTTCAGTTAGGCTGTCTGTAAGCTGTGCAGAGAGCTAGCATGGTACAGCCTTTGTGAGTTGCCCATGCTGGTGTGGGCTTTTCTAAAATGTAGCTGCTTTGGAGTTCTACCTGCCCCACTCCTCACCTGCACTCCTGCAAGAAATCCCAATAAACTCACTGGTCCACCAAGTTGGACTTCACTCAAATCATTATTTTGGTCTTCCATCTGTTTCTGGGGTGAATAGACATTTGTGTTATGCTTCCTTAGGAAAAATCTCATACGACGCAATGTGTGTGTGTGTGTGTGTGTGTGTGTGTGTGAGAGAGAGAGAGAGAGAGAGAGAGAGAGAGAGAGAGAGAGAAACAGTGACAGGCAGAGAGAGGAGAGAAAGAGGAGAGGGGGGAGAGAGAGACAGAGACAGAAACAGTGACAGAGAGAGAGAGAGAGACAAAGAGACAGAGAGACAAAGACAGAAACAGTGAGAGGAGAGAGAGGAGAAGAGAGAGAGAAACAGTGACAGAGAGAGAGAGAGAGAGAGACAGAGAGACAGAGAGACAGGGACAGAAACAGTGAGAGGAGAGAGAGGAGAAGAGAGAAACAGTGACAGAGAGAGGCAGAGAGAGAGAGAGAGAGGAGAGGAGGGGGAGGGAGATGCTTTTTGATGTTGAGTACCTTGCCTTGTTTAGTGTTCACTGTGGCTACAATCTACAGTGGGAAGGGGGAAAGGATTAAAACCCTTAAGTAGAAGAGTCTTTTAGATCTGAAGTAAACACAGGCACCATGGCATTGTGTAGCATCCTTTAACATGCCCTCCAGCTCTAGCTGAGGAGAAGGCAGAGCAGTTTGGATCGGGGACAAACTGGGATGTGGGCACATCTGATAAGCCATTTTATGCTTTTTTTTTTTTTTTGGCAAGTAGAAGGTGCATAAATATGACAGGGGATGGGAGTAATAGGGTGAAAGGTTAGGGAGAGCTAGGAATGCATGATGGGCTCAAGGGGATTTGGGTAGCCTGACTGGAATTTGGGAAAATGAGGAAGACTGTTCAAGTGTTCAGTCCTATCCAGGACTGGTGAGACACAACCTCTGCCATCTGCTTGTGGGGATTAAAGTGAGGGAGCGGGGCATCTGCTGGCCATCAGGGCTGAAGCCTGCTGATGCCAGGTAGGGAGAGACCAAGAGGATGTGACAGGACCCAGAGAGGGTCTCCACTGTGAATCCTTGCCTTCACACTTGTTTGAAAGTGAAGCCATTCAGCAGATAACGAGCTAAAGCATGCCACCCTTGATTGAGGCTTCCGACTGCTGTGCGGACTCACACCTCCAGTCTTGAGTGCTACCAAGGGCCCCAGACTGGCTCCTGACTTGATCTCTTTCAAGTATCACACTTCTGCTCAGCATGGAGACTAATCAGGGCCCTTGTTGTGTATCAGAGCTCAGCTATAGTTGAGTGTGGTCTCTACCCAGTGCCTTGGCTGCCAGTCTGAGGGGGAGACTCTGGAGTGTGTGGAGGGAAAATTAGTGTCATTTTGACCCTTTGATGAGTGCTGTATGTAAGCAACCAAAGCATGGGAGAGACAGACCTCTCATAGGTAAGGGTACTGAGGCCCACACAAAGGCTCTGTCCGAGCCTGATCTGCTTGCTCTGGATAAGTTCAACCCTTCTTGTTATCTCGGTGTTCCTGGGCCCATCAAAATGGGGAGGGGGCAAACACCTTCAAAACAATTTCCCATGACTCTGAGCTTCCCAGAAAGGTAGAGATGCTTAGAAGAGGGATACGTGCTCCCCTAAAAGTGTGGTTTGGGGCTTCCTTTGCTGCACAGTAGACATCTACTGGAGTAAATGTTAGGCTGGACTGCCTCAGTTTCTCAACATGCATGGGTTCCTGGATATTAAAGAAAATTCAGCCCAGAGGGGATAGGAACATCGAGTTTATTTTACCATTCCCTCACCTGAAAGAGCACGCAACCGAATCTCTCCTCCACCCTTCCTCCCCCTCCTTCTACCACCCTTCCTCTTCCTCCTCCTCCTCCTGCTCCTCCTCCTCCTTTCCTCTTCTTCAGAGTAGGGGTACCTTCATACATTTTAAACAGTGATGATAGGCTGAACGGTAACCTTCATACTTAGCTGGTTCATTAGTTCAAGCATTGCTCCTAGAGGTACCACTGAGGTCCCTAGAGTTAGTCACTCTAAGCTGTGGAAAAGCCCATTCTAAAAACCTTACACATTTGAGCAACACAGTTTTGATGTTTTTGTTTTAAACATAGGGAAAAATATGTGGTATGGGTTGAAAGCGCAGCAAGCTTCCTTTGTCCCACCCCCGACTAATAAATAACAAATGACATCTTTTTCTTTTACTTTTTTTGCCACATGTACAACACACACCGATAAAAAAGATACATGTTGAGTGTAGCCGTGATAATAGCCGTGGCATAGGCAGGCAGAAGCACATTAACAACAGACTTATCTGCGGAGCTGCACTTTATGTAAGATGCATTTTCCTCTAGAGCCAAGTAGCAAAGAATTCACCTACACAAGGGGCCCGTGGGCTCACTCGAGGTCCAGTGCCAGCCCCGTGGTGGCAGGGAACTTCCCACTCACATAATTAACACAACAGGGGTTGCTTTCCATGTGGCACAACAGAGCCTAGCATGTAAACTGGCGCCTGATTCTCAGTGGTCACCTATGGGACCTAAGATAATTGCAGTGATGTCTTTGTTTTCTCTGGGGAGAAGAGCACTCTGTGGTGGTATCCACTGACAAGTCTGGGTGGACATGTGCACTGCAAGCCGAGGCACCCGCTTAGGGTTAGCTACTCAAAATACCCTTTATAAAATACCCTTTATAAAACCACACCTCTCTCTTCTCCACAGCTGCTCCCAACACCTTGTGGGACTAAATAATGATGGGAAACCAGGGTGAAGATGTTAGGATGACACCCAGTCCGATCCTCACTGGTGGCCAGAGGCTCACGGGACTACATACGCCAAGAGAACCTTTAGGGCCACCTGGAACTTTCATCTGTTCAGCTATTTGTCAGTAATTGATGTGATGGTGAGGTGACATTGCTCATGTCTGGCCCCTTCGCCTGATCATTACTTCCTCTTCCTCACTCCTACACCCAGTGGGACAGCTGTGGTCCGGCTGTTCTCTCTTCCATGCCTGTAACCATTCAGTGATGTTGATGGAGACTCTTCTCTAGCTCCATCTGGCTACTGTCTGTTGTTCCCATTCGATCCAGATTTCCCTGGCATCCTGGCAGCTCAACCTTTCTATGGTGTACTCTTAGGAACCTATCGTGGTCAGTCTAGTAAGCGTCCTGCCAAAGCTCTAGCCCAGGTCTCTACAGTTTCTCATCTCTGCTTTGTTGCTTCGTATCCCAGGCCTCCGCCTGTTTAGGGGAATACTGCATTTGAGTTTAATCTCACCCACATACCTTAGATTTGAACTACTTTTGCCTCCTCATGGCCAAGGTGGTCCTCTTATCCAAATAGGATAGCAGGTTTCATCCTGCTTAGCTTCAAGATGGGAAATGATCACGTGGTATGGCTAAGGTCCAGGGGCTTTTTACCTCTGGCTTCCTACTTCATAGACCCTGGTCACTCTTTCTCATCCACTGGCCTGAGGACTCCTCAGTTTATAGAACTTTCCTCATCTTCCACAGCTGACCTATCCAAAAAGTGGTCATCAGCTCTGCCTTTAAACTAAAGTATTACACTATTTATTTATTTGTATGCATACGTGTGTGTATATGTACTAGCATAAGAGCGTGCATGTTACAGTTACAGCACAAGCATGGAACTCAGAGAATGGCTTATGGGAATTGCTTCTCTCCCTCTCATTTGTGGGTTTTAGAGATGAAACTCAGGTCATCAGGCTTGGTGCCAGGCACCTTTACCTGGTGAACCATCTCAGTGGCCCTGTCAAACAAACAACAACAACCAGCCAACAAAACATGTGGAAGGTGAAGAGACCTGTAGTAATACCTTCTTCAAAGTAAGAATGACAAGAAACGATGATAAGGCTGGGTCTGATAGCATATGCCTTTAATCTCAGCACTCAGGAGGCGGCGGTGGGGGGGGGGGAGGTAGATCTCTTTGAGTTCAAAGCCACCCTGTCCTGGAGAGTAAGTCTGAGGCCATCCAGGGCTGCAGAGTGAGACCCAGTCTCAAAGAAGAAGAAGAAGAAGAAGATGAAGAAGAAGAAGAAGAGGAGGAGGAGGGGGGGGAGAAGGAAATGCTAATGAGGAATGTTAGCTGGATTGGATGCCCACATGTTCCTCAAGGCAGAGACATGAGGCTCATTCACAAGCTACTTATAATGATGGTATCTGTTCACTTTATTCATTATTTGTGTCTGGCTTGCTGTGCCAACCTTGCAGCAGCTCACTGTAGATGTTGAGTGAATGAAGCTCTTCATACACCACGTTCTGGACACCGGGCATCTAAAGATGTCCAGATTTGCTTGTCCAACAATGTTTAGTTCTCAGAATACAGGGAAAGAGGTTTTTGTTTGTTTGTTTGTTTGTGTGTTTGTTTGTTTTAAAAAAGACTGCTTCCTACTTACTAATGAAGGAAGACAGATCTTGAGCAAGTCTTGAATTACGTCATAATGAAAATATACAATAGTAGACAATTAGATAATTATTCTCTACTCATTTTTCTCTTCCTTTCAGTGCTGGGTTGAACTTAGGGCCTCACACATGCTGGGCCAGTATGTTACCACTGAATTACATCATCAACCTTCTCACTAAAAATATTTTCTAAAGAATAAGAACCATACTGTCAGGGGTGATATGTCCCTGAATGTAGGCCCCACCCAGAATCTTCCAGGTGACTAACAGAGATTTCTTTGTCCTGTAAAGAGATTGAACAGAGGCTTATATCTTGGATGGTGGAAAACAGACTGCCTCCATCCTTGACTCATGTTGGCAAAAAGAGAAGAGGAACTGTGTTTCAGAGTCCCTGCAAGCAGCAAGGGGAGATCTTTCCGGCAGCACACTCCCTGTGTTGCCTGTGTACTGGAGGCTCTCCAGCTGGCCGCAGCCTGGCTTTTCAAAAGGCAATTAGGATGCTCAGCCTGGTTGCAAACTTGTTCATGCACAGAGCTCAGCTCACCTTTGTCCCTTCGACCCTGCCTGGGCCCATTCTTGAGTGTGAAAGTTCTGATTGTTATCTCTGTTACAGAATCCCATTCTTTGTCTGTTCTCCTCTGCCTTCACCCTTGGTTTCTTTGAATGTCCTTTCATGGGACGCCTTGATCTGCTCCCACAGAAATGCAATTATCAGAAATCAACCTCTCTCACCCATTTCTGCCCTAAGCAGCTTTTGCCCACTGGTGAATTTTACATTGTACTGAGAAAGTCAGCCACTAATACTAATAATAATAAAATATGTTTGTATTTTTAGATGACTTTTTCCACTGGGGACTCCCTGGTAAGAACAGGGCGCTAGGCAGAATGAGGGTGCGTATGAGCCGGAAATGGAGAGCCAGGAGAGGTCTGGCCGGCTGAAGGCTTTTCTTGACAGCTAATTTCCATTTTTTGGTATCAAGGGGTCTGTGCCAGTAATTGGCATGCAGATTGTGTCTGATGGGCCTGTTATACAGAATAAAGGAATCTGCTAGTTAGAATAAGCCAACCCCAGGCTGATGGATGGGGCATAAGGAGGTCATTGCAAAAGAGAAATTGTGTGTGTGTGTCCCTGTGCGTGTGTGTGTTTCACAAGAATTCATGCCCCTCCTCCCCCATCTTTATCCAGCCAACTCTAATCTTTCATACTGCACTGAGACAAATGTCACTCCATTTCTTCCCCTCTGTCTGTTTTTCCTTGAAGGGATATTTGATGGAAGCTACTCTAGGTTTTAATAAAGTATGGGGGGCAAAGGAGAAATTAAAGCAGTGTCATGGTTTGTTAACAGCTCAGGATCGTCCAGGATGGGCCCAGGCTACAAATTATACCCTGGAATTAATTGGTAAGAGATAGTTCTCCTGTCCATCACCCTTAATCTGGCAGCTGTGGGATAGCAACAGGAAAACGTGCGTGGATGTCCAGGTCCTCTTTGTTTTGTCTAAGTCAGTGCACTGGTCCGTTGCTTGTTTCCTCTGTTATGTAGCATGTGCTGTTGGCTGTTTCTGTTTAGGTGAACTAACCGGTGCTGGGGCTCCTTCTAAGAAGGATGCTCCTGGATGCTATGGGTCATAGGAGTTATCAGCTAGACTTCTGGGCACAGAAGAAGCTAAAAGAGAAGCCAGTTTGCTTTTTCACAGCTCTGAAAATCAAAACCACAACAAGGTCAACCCTGGTTGATATGGTATCTGTGTTTTGGATAGACTCTTCTGTCTGGGCTGAATTTCCAAGAATTATCTTTGTTTCTTTGTTTCTTTGTTTCTTTGTTTCTTTGTTTCTTTCTTATTTATTTATTTATTTACTTATTTATTTTCTCTGTGTAGCTCTGGGTGTCCTAAAACTCTCTGTATTAACCAGGCTAGCCTCAAACTCAGAGATCTACCTGCTTCTGCCTCTTGAGTGTTGGAATTAAAAGTGTACACCACCACTGCCCAGTTAAGAATTATTTAAGGGCTGGAGAGATGGCTCAGAGGTTAAGAGCACTGGCTGTTCCTGAGTTCAATCCCCAGCAATCACATGGTGGCTCACAACCATCTGTAATGGGATCCGATGCCCCTTCTGGTGTGTCTGAAGACAGTGACAGTGTACTCACATACATAAAATAAATAAAAATATCTTAAATACAAAAAGGATTATTTTTAAAATAGGCAGAATCAGGTTGTTTCTGCTTGCTTGCCTATGGTTCCCCTTCCCACGTAGTAACAGACAAAATTAACTCACTCTTGTGAGTTCTGCCTGAACACTGTTCTCCATTGCATGTGGACAGCTGGGGAAGCTTTGTGATATCCTCTCATATACAGCTTTCCCCCAGAGCCACAGTCCTGCCTCTTCATGCAAGGGAGGTTTTATAATCAACAGAACTGGTTATGTCTTTCCTGGATACAAAAGAGAAACATTCCTGCATGACTGACCCCTGAAATCTCCAGGACAGACCTTCCCACACTAGAGAAACCATCTCCTGACTAGCTCTGTTCTCTCTCAAGTATGAAGCCTGAGTTAATTCCATTTGTTGAGATGAAGTTTCAAGCTTCTATTCGTATTTGTGGCCTCTTTACCGTTTTCTGGCCTTGTATTATGGGATAGAAACTTTCTATAAGTTGCATGACTCTCAGACTTTTCTATTATACATTATAATACTTTTGAAATTTGTTTTAAATTGATCCATAAAAAAGTAAAAAATTGTGCATAGTAATTGGGTACCAAAAGGCATTCTTTTACACAAATTCATTATATCAAGTTTAGCTTAGGTTAAATAATTTAAAAAGTCTCTCATAGAAAGGCTTTTGCCTTATTTTCTTGTAGGTAAGTTCAGTTTTCTCACTGAGGACCCTAAACCCTCCCTTTACCTTCTGAGCTGATCTAAAAGGGCCCCAGGGCATCAAGTTTTCTGAGTTTGTCATCTCTGAGGACATCATATTGGTGGATATAAGCTGGCTGTGTTAGTGTTCACCTGTAATCACAGCACTTGGGAGGCAGAAGCAGGTAGATTGCTACAAGTTTGAAGCCATCCATGTCTACATAACAAGACTCTGCCTCAAAAAACTGTGCAGAAGCATTTGAGAGGGTCAGCATCATCTGAGACTTGGCCCCACTCCTGCTGTTTGCCTGGATCAGCCATTGCTTCTTACTTTGCTAACTCTGGAAGGGTCTGCATCTTCCATTATCAAGAGAGCTCGGGGCATGTACAGAAGCATTCTTCTGATTGGCTGGTGGAGGCAAGGTACCTACACATTGCTCTGTAGGTAACATATGGACCAATGGAATGAGTAGAAGTGAGGGCTGAGTTTGGGTGGCAACTGCATAATGTAGCTTATTACTGCACAGCAAGCTCCCCTTTGAAGACTTTGATATAAGTGGGTTTACTTTATGTCTAAGGGATCTGGAGTCCCTTTCTATGTAAGAAGAAAGACATTGTTTGAGCTCATCAGAGGTCAAAATTAACTTTTCACTTATTTAATTTCATATTTTTATTACATGTGTATATGTACATATATATGTGGAGGGGGGCATGCATGTGCCAGGCTGCACACATGAAATTCAGGGGGACCACTTGTGAGTGTTGCTTCTCTTTCCACTTTGTGGGTCCTGGTGGTAGAACTTGGGTCCTTGAACTTGATGACAAGCACTTTTACCTGCTGAGCCATCTCACAGGCCCCCAAATAGAGATTTGATATATCTAAGTCACCTTCTCAGATTTCAGAGAGGGCAAAAAAAGAGATCGCCATGTCGTCTTAATTCATTTGGCCAGACATAGTAAAGCACCATGAGCTTAGGTGGTGTCTTAGTTAGGGTTTTTCTGCTGTGAACAGACACCATGACTAAGGCAACTCTTACAAGGACAACATTTAATTGGGGCTGGCTTACAAGTTCAGAGGTCCAGTCCATTATCATCAAGGTGGGAGCATGGCAGCATCCAGGCAGGCATGGTGCAGGAGGAGCTGAGAGTTCTATATCTTCATCTGAAGGTTGCTAGCAGAGTCCTGACTTCTAGGCAGCTAGGACGAGGGTTTTAAATCCAAGCCCACAGTGACACACCTACTCCAACAAGGTCACACCTCCGAATAGTGCCACTCCCTAAGCTAAGCATACTCAAACCATGACAAGTGACTTATAAAAAACAGAATGTATTTCTCACAGTTTTTTTAAAAAAGATTTGTTTACTTATTTTATATATGCAAGTACACAGTAGCTGTCTTCAGATGACAGAAGAGGGCATTGGTTTCCATTACAGATGGTTATAAGCCGCCATGTGGTTGCTGTGAATTGAACTCAGGACCTCTGGAAGAACAGACAGTGCTCTTAACAGCTGAGCCATCTCTCCAGCCCTTCTCACAGTTCTTGAGGGTAGGAGACCCAAGCTTGGATCACAGGCCTTGTCGGTACATAGTGAGGGCAAGTTCTTGGCCAGAGAGGATGTTTTTTCTCCCCACATAGCAGAAGAGGTGAAGGAGACACCCTTGGGCCTTCATTATGCAGCCATTCATGGGGTCTTTCTCATGACCCACTTACCTCCCCAAAGGTTCGAACTCCTCATACCATCCTCTTGGGAGTTAGGGTTTCAGCCTCTGAATTTGGGGGTTAAGGTCTAAGCACCCAGATCGTGTAACAGGCCACTTATCAGAAAGTCTGACTCCTCTCTGAAGTTTATTCCAGCAGGGCTGCTGAAAGCACTGCCTCACCCTGCTTCTGTAGAGGATGGGCTTTTCACACCCTAACTTTGATGTCTACACTTGCCTCTGGACAGGAAGCTTCCTTAAAAGTCCTTTCTCCTGTATTCTTGGGATACTAAAGGCAGTGGGCATAGCTCCTCAAGGTTCAGCCTGATCTTACTTTAGGCGTTTACTATTTCTTCACATTCTTCTCAGCAACTTTTGGCAACTCTAGACAGAGACAGGCTAGTCTACAAGTATTAGAGGCAACTTTGGACGACTTTTATGTAAGTAAAGCTGTAGGATCAGGATGCCCTTCTTGGGGCTCAACCTGTATAGGGTGCACAAGGCCAAGAGTGGCACCACCCATAATGGGCTGGGCTTGCTTTCCCCCAGCAACTAATTAAGAAAATGCCCTACAGGCTTGCCTATAGCCTGATATTATGAAGGTATTTTTCTCAATGGAAGTTTCCTCCTCTAGGGTACTTCTAATTTGTGTGTCAAGTTGACATAAGACTAGCCAGCACAAGGGCCCAGCTCAGGATCAGAGCATGGGGATACAGAAACATCTTTGTTCACCAGCAGAGATTCTTAAACATCTGCAGCTTTGAAAACATTGGCAACCACCAACAATTTCCAAATGTTCAAGGATCAAATGTTAATACAAAAACCTTTAAATTAATCAAAAGTTACTCTGAGGTGTTTTTGGCAGGCTCACCCTTGTGATATTGTGTGAGTTCAACCCTGCTTTGGTTCCGAACACACAAATGTGCCCTTTGCTCTGGACAAGCCGTCCTGTCTACAGTGCCAGTAAATTCCTTCAGAAACACCTCAGCACAGGCAGAGAGGTCTATGTGCAGTGTGTCTCCTGGACGTACAGCTTCCTGCTCTTGTGGAAACAGAGTGGCTCGATCATAGAAATCAAAGATTTTTTTGATATTTCTCTAACATTATTCTCTAGCATGTAAGTATCAAATTAATACATCCCTGGATTGTACTATGTTAGACCAACAAGCACATCCATGTCATTAACATGAAGATTTGCTTTTGTCTTTAATAAATGGTAAATTTACATATATATCAAAGAACTGTAGCATAAATTTATCTATGATTTATTGTCAGGAGGTGTTTGATTTGCATATGTATTATATGTAACTATATTTCTGGGGTTGTATAATTTTTTTTTTTTTTTTTGGTGACCTATTGAGATAGCTCATCAGGTAAAGGTACTTGCTGCCAAGACTGATGGCCTGAGTTCCATCTCAGAATACACATGGTCTCTTTCTCTCTCTCTCTCTCTCTCTCACACACATACACACACACACACATGCATGCATGAACGCATGCACACACCCACTCACCCATGCACGCTGAATACATATAATATAGCAAAAATTATGAAGTAAAAAGGAGTGGCAAGTGGAGAAAGCTTAGAAATCTTTCTCTGCAGCATCTGTAGGTTGATAAACCAACCCCTAGTTTCTTCCTCCTTGTTACTGAATGACAAATGTAGAGTTTCTTTGAGTGTTGGTTAAAATTTGTTCCTTACTGCTAAATACATCTACTACAATATTTATTCAAGTCTTAAACATCTATTTATGTTAATAAAATCACCATATTTATCTTCAATAACTGTATTTATGCTCAACTAACCCTTGAGCCTGGCTTGAGGGTGCAGATGCTGACTTGAACCTTCAGGGTTCAGGTTCATGGTTGCTAACTTGAACTTGAATCTGGAAATGCTGGTCAGCCCTAAGAAGTGAAACTGGGGAGAAAGCACTCTGGGATTCCATGCCAGGGTCTCTGCTGGGTGCCAGTAGCAGAAGAGTCATTCTGCACTCTTAGCCTCAGCATTGGACAGGGGTCCCTGATGCAGCCATCTCCATTACCTCTTGGACGCCAGGTCAGTCCACAGAGCTTTTTGATGGACCCATGGGATATAAACATACAATTATGGTATTCCAGTGCAGTCAAAGATCTCTTCTCCTTTCTCCTGGGTCCTGTGATCTAAGAACAAGGAAGTAAAGTAAAGGGGATTTCTTGAGGCAAGACCCAAGGAGGTTCCTTGAGACAAGACCCATGTTCTTTCCTGGGGATTTTTCTACTGGGGTTGCTTTTGTTTTTGATGTGGGTCCCAGTGAGGTAACTGTGGGAAATGTCCCTTGCAGATGGGATGGGACTCACATTTGTTATGAAACTGTAAGAAAAGGTCAGGTCATTTTGTGTTACAATCATTTTTTCTATGTACAAAGTAGACTCAAATACTTCACAAACTGGTGGGCACTGGCTTCCCGACAAATGGTGAGTAAACACTTTTGGCTGAATTTTATCTTTTCCTGCACCTTTTGTGTACTATAAAGCTTCTTACAGTGTGTTTCACAACCACTTTCTACATTACATTTCATTAGCACAGGGCACAAGAGTTCCAAAGTTTATGTAATTAATTGTCATTATCATCATGGAGAAGTGGGCACTTAACTTGCCAGGTACTGAACTAAGCACTTTACGGAAGCTAACTCATTTGCATCTATTATAACAGATAAGTGTTAGGAGCGGAATTGTACTTCAAGTCCCCTGTAACCCAGAATATGGTTTCCTTTGGAACTAGGGCCATAGAGAATCAAGTCACAATGAGGTTATTAGAATGCAGTTGTTACTCCAGTATGAATCATGGGCATGATACAGGAGAAGGAGCTACCACAGACTGAGGAAGACCTGGAGCAGATCCTTCCCCACATCCCTCACAGGGATCCATCCCTGCCAACACCCTGATCTCCAACTTTTAGCCTCTCCTCTACTGTGAGACAAATTTTGGTTGTTTAAGCCACTCAGTTTATGGTACTTGTTGTGGCAGCTAAACCAAATCAACATAGTATGACTACATACTATTGTTACTGAATAATGCTGTTGTCATTCTCATTTACAGACAAGGGTGCTGAGGCATAGAGAGAAATGATTTCCTGAAGTTTACAAAACGAACTAGAATTCCCTTCCCCTGACTCTCCGTGGGGAATGGTGGTGGTTCTTGCTTCCTGATACCCGAAGCATTTGGAAAAGTCCAATAGAGCAGGTCCTTGATGAAAGGATCAGAATCAGCACAGGACACCCAAGACCAAGTCCTCAGCACGAAGGAGATTGGTGTACTCTGGAGGGGCAAAGGGCAGGGGATAAGAGAAAAAGTCAGGAGAGAGAGGATGAGGAAGAAGAAAGGAACAAGAGAGAGAGGGAAAGAACCCTTGCCCTGAGGAACAAAGGTCTGCCTCTGGATAGAGAGGTGACAGACATGGCCCATAGGCAAACGGCAGTTTTTAAAGGGAGAAAACCCATGTTAGGTTGAGTTGGATAATTTTGATTGAACATCCTAGTCAGGATAGCTAAAGGGAGCTTTTGATATAGGACTTTAATACTTTGATCACTGGACCTTGGTGGCCAGCCTCAGGAGGAGAGGAACAGAGTGCACGCATGTTCTCCCTGGCCCCAGGCTAACCAGGGCATGGACAGGAAGTTGACCGACAAAGGCTATTTCGCTTTAGGGGTCTTTGGCCAGGATATGACATCAGTGGCAACTATATTCCAGAGAGAGAGAGAGAGAGAGAGAGAGAGAGAGAGAGAGAGAGAGAGAGAGAACTCACTGGAAGTATGCCTATCATCTGGAAGAGGTAGACAAGGTGAGGTACCAGGCCCTTCCCCTTGTACCCAGACTGCAGGACTGGCCATCAGCTTCTAATTGGCTATTACAGAGACTTGCTGTGCTGGTGGCATAGCAGTGCGTAGGAAGAGTGTGTGTCAAGGGGGCACAGAAGCACTGGGTAGGGTTTTCTCTACTTTTCATCAGCCGTCAGCAGATTGGGAGCCAGTTGATATACACAGGATGGCACAGGAAGAAACTAGGGATTTTCTTAGCGGTCCTTTAGGAGGCGCTATTTCACCCATTTTACTGATGAGAAAACTGAAACAAGTGAAGCACTGTGAGTTGCTCAAAGTTCAAGGGCCCAGAGATGCAGAGCGGTTCAGGCTTACCCTTGTGCCCTAACGGTTGACGAACTGATTCGTTTTTGTCAACTTGATACAAGCTAGACTCACCAGTGAAGAGAGAACCTCATGAGGCAGTCCATCAGACTGACCTGTGGACATGCCTGTGGTGTGTTTTCTTGATTAATGACTGTTGTGGGAGGGCCCAGATGACTGTGGCGGCTTTACCCGCGGGCAGGTGTTCTTGGGTTGTATAATAAAGCAAACAGTCGTATGACCAAGCCAGTGAGCAGCATTCCTCCACAGTCTCTGCTTCATTTCCTGCTCTGACTTCCTTCTGATGGACCGTGCCCTGGGAGATGTAAGCTGAAATAAATCCTCTCCTCCCCAAGCTGGCTTTGGTCAGTGTTTTATCACAGCAACAGAGAAGCAAACCAGGACAGCTGGATCGTGCCAGGGTTCTGAGACCTCAGGGATGGAGCAGAGACGGCAACCGGGATGGAGCTTCTGGTGTAGGGTCCCAGCTGGCTAGGCCAGGGAGCACCTGCTGAGCCTAGATTGTTTCCACAGAAGCGGAACGGAGCCGGGACTTGTGTTTCACTGGCGTGGGCTAGTCTGGCAACTTACTGGGAAAATACTGGAGGAAATGTAAAGAAACAAAACCCAAAACCAACCAAAACCAAACAGGATGTATTTCTCATGAACCAGCAATAATTCTCAGGGACAGAACACTTAAAATTCATATTTTAAAGTAGTTTATTTGCCACAGCACAGTCCTGCTGAAATACAAACCAGATTTTCATTAGCGAACAGAACACATTCAACCAGCTGAAGCACTCTCTGGGTCTGGGCTGGGCTGCTCCTAGAAAACAGAAGATGAAACAGCTTCATCTCTGTCTGAATGGTTAAAAAGGTCACCAGGGCGGCCTGTGGGCAGAAAGGGAAATCTAGCCCAAGGACAAATTCCAACTTTGACTCTAGGCAGCAAAACTCACTTGGTTACCCAAGTGACAAGCTCCCCCTTCAAAAATTAAACCTGGTCTGTAGCAAGGGGAAGGAGCTGTTAGGAGAAGCATATTTCTTTTTTCTGCTAGAAGTTGTTGTTTACCAAACCACTGGTGCAGACTTTCAAGCAAGATGGCTTGTGGTCCTTAATGGATATTTGTTAATTTGTTTACAAAGTAGCACTTCTAAGCTGCCTTTGGCCTTAACAGGGTATCGGTTGAAAACTGATTCCTTAAACAGAGGAGAAGCTGAGAATAATGATTTCGCAGCCCCTGTCCCTTGCCCTGAGTAGGGAGGAGTTCGTGAGAAATCTAGCTGTGCTCCAAGCTTCTAGACTTTTGTTGGGAGTTCAGGGTATGAAGTTGGAAGTCTACAGAGTTCAAACAAACATTTTGTGAGAATGTCATGCATTTTAAAAGTGGCTTTCTCATTTGACCTTTTTGTTTTGAGGTCATTGTAGTTTCACACAGTGGTAAGTACCTCTGTAACACCCCCTCTCCCCGGATTTTCTCTTCCCTCAGATGTTTATGTAAAACTCTGTGTTAAGTCTTTCTGGTTACTGAGGAATCAGGCATATGAACTATGGAAGCTTGAATTCTCAGGGGCTTGCACTAATGTCCAACTGTACAAACAAACAATCTCATTTTCCTTTAACATTTTAAAGGCAGAAGATGACCACATATTTTAGAAGTCCGGGCACTAATGAAATTGATATCAAACAATTGTCAGTAAGACAAACTATTAGAAAACAAGAAAGGATAAAACAGAGCTGGAGAGATGGCTCAGAGGTTAAGATCACTGACTGCTCTTCCAGAAGGTCTGGGTTTGAATCCCAGCTCACAACACAGTGGAATCTTGGTCACCAGGCACACACATGGTACATAGATAAAACAAAGCACCCATACACATAAAATAAATAATAAGATATAAAAAGAGATGCAAGAGCCTATTTATATCTATAACAGAACTAAATGCATAATGAGTTGTGGTATTTAAAGTAAGAGATGACATCATTAGAAATGATGTGAATCTGGGGCTGGAGAGATGGCTCAGAGGTTAAGAGCACTGACTGCTCTTCCAGAGGTCCTGAGTTCAATTTCTGGCAACCACATGGTGGCTCACAAGCATCTGTAATGGGATCTGATGCCCTCTTCTGGTGAGCATGAAAACAGCTACAGTGTACTCACATATGTAAAACAAATATTTTTTAAAAAATAAAAGTTTAAAAAAAAAAAGAAATAATTATTCATTTTTTATTTGGATTTTGACAACACATGAAGGATGTGAAGATATTGTTGAAACACAAAGAGGCATCTTTTATTTATAACATCTTTTATTAAAACATTTTATAAGTTAGAACTTACAATGCTCTTGTTACCATATCAGCATAGTGGACAGATTTGCTCTGTGAAAGTCTGTTTCTTTGCTTTGCTGTTTTGGAACAGTGAACTAGAGGCTGGCAAGATGGCTCACTTGTTAGTTAGGTGTTGTCCCTGCAAGCATGATGCTCTGAGTTTGATTCCTAGGACTTGGTAAAAGCTGGGTGTGGTAGCATGTACCTGTAATTCCAATGCTAGGGAGATGGAAATGAAAGAATTCTTGGGGATTGCTGGCTAGCTTCTGTGAGTGCCCATCTTAAAGAGGAAGGCAGAAAGGCGGTCAGGTGGCTCAGTGGTTAAGAGCACTAGTTGCTCTTTCACCGGGACCCAGTATGCACGTTGGGTGGCTTACAAGTGGCCTAAACTCTACACACACACACACACACACACACACACACACACACACACACACACATGTCTGCACGCATGTGTGTAACAGAAGCATGCTTGGTGCCATGGAAGCCAGAAGAGGGCATTGATACCCTGGAATGGAGTTACATCTGAGTGCTGGGAACTGAACCCGGGTCCTCTTAAGAGCAGCAAGTGCTCTTGACCACCTAGCCATTCCTTCTAGACTAAGTGTGGTGGTGTGAGCCTTTAAACTCAGCACACAGGAGGCAGAGATAGAGGCAGGTGGATTGCTGTGAGTTCTAGGCTAGCCTGGTCTACATAATGAGTTCTAGTCCAGCCAGAGCTACCTAATGAAGCCTATCTAAGAAAATAAGTTGGAAAACTGATTATGGAAGACACTTAGCATAACTTCTGGCCTCCCACACGCGTGCACACATGTGCATATGCATTCTCCCATCACATGTGCACATACACTATGGAAACATACACACATAAAAGAAAACACAATAAACAGATCCAAAAAAGTGTCCAATATGAATAAGATTGAGGAAATAGAGACTTGAACAGCTATGGATTGTCAACATTATATTGATCAAAATAAATAAGATATATAAATACCTTTGTTCTGCAAAGAAAAACCAAACACTTTGCTGGCCATGTTGTTCTTGTTCTGGTCCTTAAAGTACAAGTGAGAAATTTGTAACAAGAACTACAGCCATTCACATCCTCTGACATGGTAATTCTACTTTTTTTGGTATCTATCCTAAAGTAATAATCCAAATGATAAAGTCACCTGTACAGCATGTACGTAATATTTATGGCATAATAATAGTTATGGCAGCATGTTCATAATAGGGGAAAATGGAAAATATCCAAGTACTCTGCAGCTGACATGGTTCAGGGGACCTCGAGGCATCAGAATTTTCTGTGAGCCCTAAGACTGGAAGGTGCATGAACTCTGTTCACACATATTACTGTGCTTAGTGAGCACAAAGCAGAATGCAGGGTCGAGCAGCTACCTTCACAACTTCACAGAAATGGGGCCTGAGCTTTGATGAGTCTGGGAAAAAAATACAGACAGCTAGAACTTTTATATTCGTAGAATTCTTCAGTATAAATTTATCTAAACATTTATGGAATGTCTATTTGATGAGGAAGAAATGCTGGTTAAGACCCAATTCCTGTGGAGACCACACAGTGGTTTAAGAATCTTCTCTAGCACAAAGGTTGTGCTATCTTCCCTCAGAGAGCTGACCTTGCTGTTTCTTAGCTGAGCATCAAGGGTGGTATAGCCCATTGCCTGCCCATGAAGCCTTTTTAAGGATGCCACAACAGTCCGGGGTCCCCTTCTCTTCAGCTACTGTCTTTTCACGTTACGTGAATACGTTCTAGAACCCAGAGATTAAAGTAACATGGAGTAAGGGTATGGGTGGTCCAGTCACCCGAGGACATGACCCTTGACCCTGGGTTTTTGACCTAGCAATCTTCAAATCTTACGATGTACTATATAGAAGACTCCTGCCTCAGTTTTTCTAGTTTTGGAACCACAACTGTGTACTACTGTACCCAGCACACTTTTAGATTCAATTAACTACGAAACAAAACAGAATAAAACAAAACACCAATCAAACAGCAAGGCAAGGCAAGGAAAAGAAAGAAGACAGAACATTAGCAGAAGCATGGTTGGCTGTTCTAACAGGCAGCTCGTGGGCTCGGACAGATCCAGATCGGTTACTTCTGTGGCTTTATGTCTTTCATTTCTTCATTCTGCCAATCTCAGAGTGACAACTTTGTCCTTTGCTAGTTTTGATTGTTGTCTCAGCATCGTTGCGGGGCGTCCAGTCCATGAACATGACTCATCCTAGCAGGACTGTACTTTTCTCTTTCCTTCTAAAATCTAAGATTTTTTTTTTTTTTTTGGCCAAAATCTACCTCCTGTTGGTGCCACAACCCTTCAAGTCTCATTGGGCACAATAGTATTCCATATTCATGCTTAAACAGTGAGGGGGCTGATTTGATAACATACCAGGGCTTGTCCCTGTATGGGGGGTGGTTGGGGAGCGTGGTTAAGTTCTTCTTTCTTAATGCTCCTTGCTTCCCAGGCTCCTCTCTCTATTCCTCCTTTGGCTAGAAAGCTGGGGGTTGGTTTCCTCACTCTACGCCACTTCCAGGGACTGTGTCTGTGCCCAGAACCACAAGGTAGAACCACATGTAGAGAAAATGGAACAATAACGGGGATTCTCTCCACCCAGAGACCTGGTCAGGGGGAAGTGCTCCTCTTGCTGACAGTTAAGTGCGTACCTAGCTACAGTTACCACTTGGCAAAACTGCCTGTGTGGGAACAAGAGAGGTGGCATACACCTTAGGGAAGCAGAGGCAGGTAGACCTCTGAGTTTGGGGCCAGCCTGGTCTATAGAGCTAGTTGTAGGACAGCCAGGGCTACACAGAGAAGCCCTGTCTTGAAAAATGAAAAACACAAAAACAAAACAACATCCCAGAGAGGAGTTCTCAGCATTCTCTCTCCTTCCCTACCTCCCTGTTTCCCTCTTCCTCTACCTCCCCATCCTCTCTGCTCCCTTCTCATTCTTGGACCCCGATTTCTTCCCCCAGTTGACCTGTGAACATTTACTTCTCAGAGGGCAAAGATAGCTACTCCATGCATTCTGTCCACGAAAATGTAATCTTGAGCTGTGGTGTAGGTGTGTAAGTGTCCCATGTAGAATTCCACAAGG
>JADRCH010000097.1:4292400-4384409 GCA_019843965.1 Rhynchomys soricoides | reverse complement strand
TCTTTACATTTTTGGGATTTCCTACTGACTGGATAACATGTGCCTATAAATCCACTGGAAAGAGGGAGCTTCAAGGTCATTAACCTCAGCTCTGTCTTTAGTCTGTTGTAAATGGGCCATCTAAAAAGAAAGAATACAATATAAGCCTTGTTATACAAGTGTAGTATCTCCTCCCAGAGAATTGATTATGCTCTTTTGTAAGTTATTTGAAAATGTATTTGAATATCAAAGTGAATATGTTTATGTATGGAATAGCATACAGAAATGACATGATTTTAAGGCTCAATTATAAGACAGGACGAGCTTGAGGTAAGATAGGATGCTATGCAGAACTTCAGAGTTTTTAGCTGAAGACCAGGATTCTAATCTCAGCAATAATTGCAGTAAATGAGCTGGGTGATGTGAGGACCACCTACCAATCTGTATTGTAGGAGTTAGGGCCCTTGCTCCTGATTAGAGGAATCCGTACAGGCAATCTCTAATGACATTAATGTTGGAGCTGGTCCTCCCTTAGTGGCTGTGCTCCCCACTCATCCCAAACATGGCTGCACTGAGAGACGCATCAGCTACACAGAGAGACCATCCCTCACTGCAGACGTGGAGACTGCACAGGACATGCATGTAATCCTGTAGCTTTTCAATGATGATTGGTGGTGTCAGTGACACTTGGTGGTGTCAGTGACACTTGGTGGTGTCAATGACACTTGGTGGTGTCTTGAATGTAGGCAAAGAAAGGAAAACAGAGTCTTATTACAGTGTGAACTGTGTTCCTCCAAAAAAGATGTATTAAAACCCCAATCTCCACACCTCACAGTACAACTTTATTTGGTGATAGGGTTATTTAAGAATTATATCTTCTTTCTTTATTTGGTAGGTACATGTGCCACAGTGCACACTTTGGGGCCAGAACATAGCTTGTAGGGTCATCTGTTTTCTATCATGTGGGTCATGGGGTGAAGCTCAAGTCACCAGGCTTGGCAACAAGCACCCTTACCCACTAAGCCATCTTTCTGGCACAGAAACACTTTTTTTTAAAAAAAGAACTAATCCAGTTAAAATGGTTTTTAAGGCACTATTGTGTACCCCAATCTGATGTAACTGTGTCCTTACAAGGAAGTGATTAGGGGAGAGATTGAAGACTACATGGAGAGACAGTGTAATGGGGAGAGTGCCCACATAAAGATAAAGGAGGAGACGGTCTGTAAACCACAGACCCCCAGCCAAGCGCCAGAAACCAGGAGTGAGTACAGAATGACGCCCCTCACAGTCCCCAGAAGGTGCCGCTTTGCTGGCATTGTCTTTGGATGTCTAGTCACTCCAACTGTGAGGCAGTATGTTTACCCAGGCCCATCCACCCAAAGGTGCTATCCAGGATGCCATTTAGACCATCATGATGGTCTTTCCTTTGCAATTGCATTACAAATTGCATCATGCTCTCAGACCAAGGGTCCATGCTGGACGGTACTACAGAATGCAGACTTGCAGAAACAGTCTCACCACCTCTGGCTCACTCAAACAATATTAATTTTAATAAGCATTCTGGAGACCTTGGTGTCATTTGCTGGGGATGACACAGACTAGCTATGAAACTCATTTAAACCTCTCCTGAAAACCCCATCTCCTGCTGCTTAGTAGCTTATCTTTTCTACAAGAAAGAAAGTGATACAAGTTGCAGAGCCAGCTGAAGGTCTGCAAAATGAGAGCAGCCAGCTACATGGGTGTGGAGTTAGAGCCATCTTATGGCAAGAGGCAAATCTTTACAGGACCTTCTCCTCGGGTCACAGAGTCTTTGAGTTTGTCTTTCTGCAGCTGACATAAAGGTCTCTGTTGGGGCCTTTTCACATCATCTCTCTCTAAAGCAGGCTGAATTGGAGAGAGAGAGAGAGAGAGAGAGAGAGAGAGAGAGAGAGAGATATCGATCATTTGATCAAGTTCTTAAGTTGCCAGCACAAAGATCTGAGTTCCATCCCTAGAAGCTGTTTGAAAAGAAAGGACCAGTGTGGTTGCAGGTGCTGTGAGCCCAGCAACAGGGAGGTGGGGACAGAGGGATCCCTGGCTGCTGATCAGGCAGGTTAGCCCATTGGTACGTTTCAGGTCACTGAGACCTAGTCTAAATGGATAGATAGCAATCTGAGAATGACATCTGAGGTGGCCCTCTGACCTCCACAAATACACACACACACACACTTTCATACACAAGCATGCATATGCATCCTCATAGACATGCCACCACAGACACATGCACACAATCTGAGATAACATATAAGTCCTAAGTAAATGTGGTGTTTAGCAGTTATGGCAGAGTGACTGTGGGCTCATGCTGACATGGGAAAAAGCAATAAGAGTGATTCATTTATCCTAAATGCCATGCTTTGTGTTACCTGAGAACACTGGGTATGGTTGACAAAGAAATGGTATTAATCCACAGGGGCCAGCATGAGATGCCAGCCTAACCAACTCGGCAGAGGGGTGTGTGTGTGCATGTAAGTGTGTATGTATGTGTGAGTGTGTGAGTGTATGTATGTGTGTGTGTATGTATATACATATGTGTGTATATATGTGTGTGTGTGAATGTGTGTATGTATGTATGTATGTATGTGTGTATGTGTGTGTGTGTGTGCATGTGCTGTGTTTGGAAGACTTCATCTTCTAGAAGGACACAGTGGGTTACATGGTGACCCCAGCCTGGAGTGTCTGCTTCCTGCATGATTTCTGTAGCCTTCACTCTCACCCACAGCTCTTCCACAGCTCTGGAAGGGCTGGGTTATTAACCTATGGGCCTCCTCCTTCCTGTGTGTCAAGCCCAGGGATTTTGTAGATAGAGCATCATTTAATCAGAGTAGAACTTTTTGAAGAAAGGTGTGTTTGCATATGGTTTTGATCCCACTGCTTGGGAAGGAGAGGCAGGTGGATCTCTGTGAATTTGAATTCAGCTTGGTCTATGTACATAACTAATTCCAGGCCAGCTTGTGCTGCATAGATACCATGTCACAAATAAACAAACAAACAAAAATCAAAATAAAGAGGCAAACAAACAAACACATATCTATATGAAGTAAGCAATGACTATGACTTTTTTTAAAAAACTTTTTTGATACTTTATTTACATTTCAAATGTTTTCCCCTTTCCAGGTCTCCCCTTTGGAAACCCCCTATCCCATCCCCCTCCCCCTGTCTCTATGAGGGTATTGCCCCACCCACCCACCCACTCACTCCTGTCTTCCCTCCTTAGCATTCCCCTACACTGGTGCATCTAACACCCTCAGGCCCAAGGAACTCTGCTCCCCCTGATGGCTAACAAGGCCCTCCTCTGCCACATATGTGGCCAGCACTATGGGTCCCTCTATGTGTATTCTTTAGTTTGTGATCCAGTCTCTGGGAGCACCGTGGGGTCAGGCTAGTTGACACTGTTGCTCCCTCCATGGGGCTGCCAACTTCCTCAGCTCCTTCAGTCCCTTCTCCAACTCCTCCATCTGGGACCCCACGTTCAGTCCAATGGTTGCTGTGAATTGAATCTTGGGTATAGTGAACTTTTGGGCTAATAACCACTTATCAATGAGTACATACCATGTTCATTCTTTTGTGACTGAGTTACCTCGCTCAGGATGATATTTTCAAGTTCCATCCATTTGCCTGTGAATTTCATGAAGTCATTGTTTTTAATGGCTGAGTAGTATTCCATTGTGTAGATGTACCACATTTTCTGTATCCATTCCTATGTTGAGGGACATCTGGGTTGTTTCCATCTTCTGTCTATTATAAATATGGCTGCTACGAACATAGTGGAGCATGTGTCCTTATTACATGTTGGAGCCTAGCTGGGTCCTCAGGTAGTATTATGTCCAATTTTCTGAGGGTCTGCCAAACTGATTTCCAGAGAGGTTGTATCAGCTTGCAATCCCACCCGCAATGGAGTGTTCTTCTTTCTCCACATCCTCACCAACATCTGCTATCACCTGAGTTTTTGATTTTAGCCATTCTGACTGGTGTGAGGTGGAATATCAGGGTTGTTTTGATTTGCATTTCCCTGATGACTAAGGATGTTGAACATTTCTTTAGGTGCTTCTCAACCTTTCGAGTTTCCTCAGTTGAGAATTCTGTTTAGCTCTCTTCCCCATTTTTTGATAGGGTTATTTGGTTCTCTGGAGTCTAATTTCTTGAGTTCTTTGTATATATTGGATATTAGCCCTCTATCGGATATAGGTAAAGATATTGGTAAAGATATTTTCCCAATCTGTTGGTTGCCGTTTTGTCCTATTGACAGTGTCCTTTGCCTTACTGAAGCTTTGCAATTTTATGAGGTCCCATTTGTCGATTCTTGATCTTAAAGCTTAAGCCATTGGTGTTCTGTTCAGGAACTTTCCCCCTTGCCCATGTGTTTCAGACTGTTCTCCACTTTCTCTTCTATTAGATTCAGTGTATCTGGTTTTATGTGGAGGTTCTTGATCCACTTGGACTTGAGCTTTGTACAGGGAGATAAGAATGGATCAATTTGCATTCTTCTACATGTTAACTGCCAGTTGAACCAGCACCATTTGTTGAAAGTGCTGTCTTTTTTCCACTGGATGGTTTTAGCTTCTTTGTCAAAGATCAAGTGACGTAGGTGACTACGACTTTCATAGTGCCATAGTCTATAAGACTCAGATGACAAGAAATGAAACAAACTGTGATGTTATTATGTGTTAATTAGCTCAATGTAATCACTCCATGATGTCTGTGTGTTTCAAAACTTTATGTTGCACATTACAAGTATTTCATAATAAAGAGGCAAAAAGAAAAAAAAAAGAATGAGGTTATGCAAATCAGGATTGACCAGTTATATGGAATTCCAAAAAACCAAAACCAAAACCAAAACCAAAACCAAAACAACAACAACAAAAAAAACAAACCCCCAAAAAACAAAAAACCAACAAGATTTTTTTTTTTAATATAGGAAGAGGAAGGCCAATTATACCCGGGATTATACCCGGTTGGTGTAGCTCAGCAGGTGGGAACGTCTCTCATGCCAGCTTTGCTCTTCTTCCCTGTGTGTAAGTCCTTTGCCACCACTGTCCTGTTTATTTTTTTTTCACTTGTTCTCAATCTCTGTCCTGCATCCTTGGGACCCTAGGCAAGCCAGCTTAGCCTAGCTGGTGAGCTCCAGGTGAGACATTTTCAAAGACTAGGTGGGTGGTTTCTGGGGAATGACACAAGTATTACATCTGACCTCTTGTCCCCACACATACGCACACATAGGTGTGCGCGCTTGCACACACATGTGCATCCACAAACTCACTCTGCACATACAAATCCACACATAAAATAATTCTTCTAAAGACTTTGTGTTTGTGTGCACATTAGCACACATATGTGTTGTGGCCAGAAGTTTCTGTTGGATATTTTAATTAGTTTCCATGTTTTTTGAGACAGGGTTTATCTGAACCCAGAGCTCACTAACTTGGCTATACTGGGTAGCCAGCAAACCCTAGGGAGCCTCCCAACTTTACCTCCACAGGGCTGAACCAGGCCCAGGCCCTCATGCTGACATAGCAAACACCATCTCTCCAGCATGACTTTTTTTTTTCCTTCTTTATTATGGCAGAGCTTGAAGTTGTAGTCCAGGCTAACCTAGAACTCATTATGTAGTTGAACTTTAAGCAATCCTCCTGTGTTCGTCTCAAGAGTTGTGATGACAGGCTCTCCTCTTCCTTGGCAATTCCTTGGTAGTCCGGCTTGCTCTCTGGATAGCCTGTCTATATCCTGACATCTCTTCAGTTTCCTAGGGAAAGTTGACAGGAGTCAATGTAGGGCTAGGGTAAGAGGGGCAAAGGAGTACATTGTACAGTGTTGGTTCAGGACATTGGATAGCACACAAGTCCCCTGTGACTCTGAGATGCTCTGGGCTGTCCTGGGCAATCCTTCTTATCCAGCAGGATGCATCTTCTTATCCATGGCTGCCAGGGAGAGAGAAGACACCTTACCTAAGCTGCAGAGTCAGCTCTCTTCTCCAGGAATTTGGAATTGAACCTGGGAGCAGGCTGGTTATTTAGATTCCCTTTGTGTAGCTACAATGTGATACGTTGTGAACTGTGGGTTATGAGCATCGTTCTGCCGGTTGAAGATCAGGAGATGACAGTTTACAGAGGCACACACTGAAGCAGGTCTGCAGAGAGGGTCAGAGATAGACGTGGAATCGAATCATAATGACTTTCCAGCTCCACCTTCTAGCTCTTTCTTGAGAAAAGTTTGCCTTCTTCCTCCTGGGTTTTCTGATACAGCTCTGGAGCTACAATAAATAAATATGTTCCCTCACTTTTCTTCTCAAGCTAGATTGAGTGACCTTCAGTTTCTTAGAGCCACAACAACTTAATAATAATAATAATAAGTAATAAGTAAAAGGACTTATTACTCTCCAGAAATTTATAATTTAGTGATGTGTGTGTGTGTGTGTGTGTGTGCGTGTGCGCGTGCGCGTGCGCAAAAGATGGGGAAAATGGGAATCAGTGATCCTGGACAAATCCAAGTACTCATGGGAATCTGGAGGGGTTCTGTGTGGGTGGATGATACTCTGTGAATACGAGCAGACCTCTCCCCCCATTTCACAAGCATACCCCTGGGAGGGGCTAACTAGACTTCTGCAATGTCATTTTTCTTCAAGTTTTGATGTTAGTGATTTGAGGCACCACAGATAGCTAAAAGCCCAGTGAGTTCTGCGGTATTTAACTGTGGAGAGAGGAGGTCCCCCTCTGATAAATATTTTTCTTTCTGTTCTTCAGCGTGCGCTTTGTAGACCCAGTTTAAAGGAGATTGGGTCTATACTAATTTCTTCTAATGCTCAGTATTTCTCTTCCTTTCTGCTGCTCGGTCTGACTCGATATGATGTCATTCGGGTTGTATTAGACATTTCCTTTTTTAAAAGAGTGAACATTATACATTTCATCCAAAAAAAAAAATTGGCTATTTCCAGGTCTACAATTGATCTCTGCCATTGCATTTTCCTGGTTCCTGAAGGGCTCTGGTACAGACATTGCTCCCACCCCTTCACCTTGGACTAAGTACTAAAAAATGTAAAAGACATTAATAAGGCAGGCGGTGCTTTATGCCACAGGGTATAGATGATACTGCTGGAAATGAGGAATCTTCCTCCTGAATGTTGTCAATTTGTTACTTTTCTGAGTCTGCTGGTGGCAGCTCAGTGTGGGGCCCGGTTATCTCCCAGCCCAAGCAGCTGGCTTTGGGCACTAGTCTGGACTAGGAGAGATTGCTTCATGGCCCCAGTGGGGCATTTCATAATTTCCCTTTCCTTGGAAAACTTTTTAAAAAGTCATCTAGACTCCTCTACCTGTGTATTCATTTAGAGCTTCTTCCCTGTGACTCAGTTCAGAAAACATGGCAAACAGATCCCTCGCTGTGGAGAGCATGAAACATTTCACCCTCCCGTGGGCTTATTTGACTCCTGCTTTGTAAGTTGGTGCATGTGTGTCTCTGAATAAGGTGACCCAGGGCAGACCTGGATTTGTGGCTCTTAGCTGCTAGAGACTGGTGTGATAGTGAGAATTGTTTATAAGGTGTATTAGTTTGCTGGGGGTTACTGCAACAAAGAATCAGAACCTGGGGTCTTGAATAACAATTTTCTTACAGTTCTGCCAAGTAAGAGTCTAAGGTCAAGATGTTGGGAAGACTGCTGTCTTGTAACAGAAACGTCTGTCTCAGGATCTTTCCTTACCTTGTAGATGGCCAGTGTCTGTTCTCTTCCTCCTTCCCTCCCTCCTTCCCATCCATCCATCCATCCATCCATCCATCCTTCCTTCCTTCTTTACTTCCTTCCTTCATTTTTTCTTGTTTGGTTTTTTGAGACAGAGTTTCTCTGTGTAGTCCTGGCAGTCTGGAAGTTGCTCTGTAGACTAGGCTGGCCTCAAACTCAGAGATCCACCTGCCTCTACCTCCTTAGTGCTGGGATTAAAGGCGTGCAGAACTATACCCAGATGTCTTTATTCTATATGGCTTTGGTGAGAATTTCTTCTTATATGACCATAATCATATTGGATTAGTGTCCATATAGAAGGCTCCTCTTTACCTTAGGAGTGCCTTAAAAAATCTAATTTCTAAATAAGACTCTGTTTTGAGGTACTGAGGGAGAGGACTTCAATATGTAAAACTTTGGAGACTCATAAATTAGTTTCTAGCAATGAAATATCCAGAAGGGAAACTTTTGTAGATGATGATGATGATGAACAGCAGCTCAGGTTAGCATTGAATTTACTAATTTTGAGATCCCTTTGAGGCACATTTGAAGATGTCAGGCAAACAATAGTAGTCATAGTATGTAGGGCTTTAGATCAATGTCTGGGCTGGAGATTCAAACTTAGGAATTGTTGACACATTTACGTAAGCCATAGGAATCTCCCCTTTCAGAACCCCCAGGTGAGCCTCTGTGTGTGTGTGTGTGTGTGTGTGTGTGTGTGTGTGTGGTGTGTATTTGTGGGTAGGGCAATTACTCACAAGGTACCAGAATCCAGCTGCACTCCATTCAAGACCCCAGAAGTTCTTGCCATCTGCAAGGGGCCCATATCTTCCAGCTAAAATAAAGTCTGCCCTATGGCCTGTTACAATGTAGACATTAGGCTCTGGGAAAAGGACTTATCCATTGCAGATAGTTATTTGAAACAAAGAATCGTGACTGCTAAATTTTTGTAATGCTGCTCATGTTTATTTTGGAAAAAAAAAAACCCAACTGCATATTAAAAAGTATTATAAAAGAAAGGGAATCACTCCACACTTCATATTCTGGGTCAGTTCTCATTCCAGCCTTGTCTGTTCTGTGTGGCTAATGGCTTTGTGCAGCCTTTGACCTCCAGGGCTTCTTTGACAACATGGCATGAAATGTCAGTGGGAGTCTGCTTTGAACTCAGACACAAACAACCCTCAACCAATGGAGTTGGAAGCTGACAGAAAACCACATCTCCTCCTTAATCATGGTGAAGGAGGAAACATTGTGAGAACCCTGGTTTATTTATTCCTCAGGAGAAATGGCCCCCGGCAAGGCTCAATTCTATAGTGCTGTTACAGATTTTCTCTCCCTTCCAGGTTCCACAGTCTGGGTTCTCTAGAATGAGTTAGGTTCCCATCACCTTTGCTTCAGGTCACTTCAGGAATGTGTCAAACCCTCATCTAGAAACAGTCATCTTCAATACGAACATGAATCCCATATCTTCCTATGGTGGGGGGGGGCAGAAACCCACTTACAGAAAAAGGCAATTTATGCAGCCTTGAGCAGTATTTTTTTTTAGGCTAGCAAAGGCAAATAGGGAGGAATGTGCAGGGCTGCGTCTAGGCTGAGATAGCTGGGCTGATGCTATCCATTCTCACTCATGTGTGAGTCAGCCTGTGCTGCTCTACAGAGTTCCTGTCATAAGAGATTTAGTGTGGTCCTCTGATGACTGCGTTCCAAAAAGCTTATTCCAGACAGGACATGCTTGTCGAGTAGAGATCTCTGGATTAGTTTTCTTCCTTGTACCACTAATACGGGCAAGGGACTACCGTAGATGGCGTAGGCATGGGGATAGAGGAGCTGGGCTCACATTAGTCTACTACTTATTAGGTGTGTAGCAGCCTCAGGATCTCTGTCAACAATGTAACCATGGAGGAGAGTGACAAAGCATACCCTGCTGTTGGAGGGAAGCCTGCTCCACTGGTCTGGTTGGAACCTTTTCTCATGACTTGGGTATTCCAGAGATTCTAGCACAGTGAACATCGCTTCTGTCTTGGGTAAATATGGAAGAATCTGTATAGAAAATTAGAAGATCAGTAAGTGCTTTTCAATGGAATAAATAATGCTTAAGGGTCTTCTGTGCCCAGGGAGGGTCTGGTGCTGGGCCATAGAGGATAGAAGTTGGAGGTATGGCTGTGCCTGGTTTTGCTGGTGGAGGCCCTGGGAGGATAGTGAGCCAGAAAGTCCGTCACCCTTCGTTTGGGGATAGTGAGCCAGAAAGAACGTCACCCTTCATTTGGGGATTTGTTTGCTGAACTTGAAGCTTATGGAAGCAGTGCCGTGGGGGTGAAGTAATGCATGGGATATGGGTGCCCCTAGTGAGGAGAGATGGAGGCAGAGCCTGGATCCAAAGAAGATGCCTGGTGGACAATGGAGGGTATGGGTCAGGAGAATACATGGGAGGGTTGTGGCAGGGCATCTGGGGTGGAGGCTCCCCAGGCCCTTCCCTTCATGACATGGCTTGTGAAATTGGGGCAGATGCCCACTTCCTGGTGTGAGAGCCATCTTTTTACTCCCTTCCAAAGACCCAGTGTTCTTGGCAGGACTGCGCGCTGCAGGTACAGAAGCTTCAACTCGTCTCATTTCCCAAGTTTCTATTCTCCATTGCTGCTTAAGCATCTCCTCGTTATTCATGACTTTACCGTGGCCGATGTCTGTCAGTCATGGGGTTGGAGTGAGTAATGTCAAGAAGTGTTGGCCAGGGATATTGGCTGCTACCACATAGAAAAACATACTGGTTTGAATTTTTTTTTTAAAAGTCTTCCTTTTTGTGCATCATTTTGAAGAAAGCCTAGTTTGTTACCTTCATTTTCCCTTCTCCCTCACTCATAAACAATTGCATGGTTTCAACTGCCATTACCCCGGAACGTCTCTCACCACATTCCCTCTTAGAGACCACAATGGGGCTCATTCTGGAGGTGCTTGTTCTATATAGCTATTCATGTTTCTGCAGCTCTGGGCACCAATGGGTGTGCTTCTCAGCTTTCTCTTTTGCCTTCAGTATTGGCATTGTTTCCTGTGTCTCCTCCATGTCTCTGGTGGGATTCTTTTGCCCATTTCCCCCCAGATGCTGCTGTTGTTTTACTTTTTACCTTGTCTCTTTATTGTATCCTAAGTCCTGAGTTTTTTGTCCATTCTCATATTTCTCCCACAATCTACAAGTGATTGACACCTGCTCTATACCTACAATTCAGCTCGGTTTTTTTCTTTTTCTGAAAACGCAGACCTGTGTATTCAACTGGTTATGGAATTCAAGAATTCCTTTGAACTGAAGGTAGCTACAAAAGACCCATCTTTTCCTAGAAAGCCAGACCTACTTCAACAGTTTCCTTTCCCGAGTCCTGAGCACTCAGCTGTGGGGGCTTGGGCATCATTTCCAGCACCCTCCTTTGTGCATCCTTCGAATGCAGCCGATAACAAATTCCTGTTTCTTCTCTCCCCATTCACACGTCCCCTGCTTATCGTCTCCTCTCTATAACCCTGGGATTGGTCTTCTTAGCTCCAGCTTTAAATATTTAATATTTTCTCTGAGTTCTTACCAGCATGTTCTTCATAAACACAGATCTGATTCTTTCACTCTGTGGGCTATCCAAATTCAACCCCGCAATGTAGCTTCTGTCTATCTTGTCAACTCCAGTTTCATCAGAGATTTCCTTACACCCCGGGGTTAGTGAGAGAATAGATACACAAGTGAATGTGTGGTTAACTCACTAATAAGCACACCAGGTGTACAGAGTTGCTCAAGCTTTCGGTTTCAAAGCCCACCCACCGACTTGGTAAGCCTGTGGGATGTGCAGAAGAAGGCTTTAAAATGAAAAGAAAATGTTTCCTTTGTGACTCTGAAGGGAAGAAGCAGGCAATTTCAGGGGGTAGGTTCTAATTCCACGGAACCTTTTCTCCAAAGGAGAACTGACCACAGAGATGGATCTCCCTGAATAGAGCCTCCACCCCCCTTGCTCAGGTGACCTCAGAACAGTTGCTGAATGGCTGTGCAGGCAGGTTGAGAAAAGAGCCACACAGGCATTCTCTGAATTGTTAGGGTCCTGTGAGAAGAGGGAGGAGAAGCTGATTTTTTCTTTTTGTCTTCCAAGTGTCTAGCCTTGTGCCAGGAGACTATACATACTAATATTTGTTCTGACAATTACTCCAAGAGAGACTGCCATTGTTAGCTCCATTTTATTGAACTATCTAAAGCGCAGAGAGGTGAGGTAACTTCCCAAGGCCACTAGGATGGAGCTGGGCTCAGGTTCACTCTGGAGTGGTTCTTAGTCTGCATTCCCTAGCCAGTGTTGTCTGTCTGACCTAGAACCTTCTCACAAGGAGAGATTTTGAGACTTCATTTAAGATCTACTGGATCAGAAACTCCAGGCATGGGGCTGACAGTCTATACTTCTGAAAACTTCCCTCAGCAATTATGATGTCCACTACAGTGTGAAGCTTATAGTCAAAAAGAGCTTTCCACTTTGATTATGTACACGGGTAAATATTAGGTGGAACGCTTCCTTCAAGCTTTTGGAGACATTGAGAGGGGACCTGACTTCAGCATATATGGCATCAACATCCAGTCTGCTGCCTTCTCTCTGGGAGGTCTGGGTGTCCAGCAGTCCCCAGAAGATTGCAGTCTTGCAGATTTGATTAGGTCATTTAAAACCAATGCTCAAAAAAGACTTTCTTGTACCTTCATGCATTGTTTTCAAAAGAAGCAACATAAATCCAGACAAAAGAAAACCAAAGCACTCAAAACAGATTTGTGGCCAGTTTAAAATATGAAGACAGCACTGTGGTATTCCTAATAGACTCTCTTTTATAGAATAAACTCAATAAAAGCAGGGAAAAACATTGTGTTTTGAAAAAAAATAATCCAGATGGAACCCGTTGTTGGTATGCTATCATTCATTTTGTTAATTCAGCAACATTTCAAGTGAGACCCAGACACTGCAGCATTTAAAAATAATGCAACCTTGCTCCCGAAGCAAGTAGCAAGAACGAGTGGTCTCTATGGGGCTTTGCTAAAGGGGGGAAAAAGAAATTAAAAATCGCCCACTAATGTACTGGCGAGTAATGAAATAAGGACCTGACACTTGGTGCATTGAAATGCAAACAAGATGTCCCTGGGTTACCCTGGCAATTCATCATAGAGGCCAGCGCGCTTCTGTGTGTTATACATGAAGTGTGGTGAATTATTACCAGCCAAATTCTTCTAACAAACTTTTAAAACTATGTACATGATAGGGTCAAAAGAGATTTATAAAAATGTGCACGCACACGCGCGCATATGTGTGTGTGTGTGTGTGTATGTGTGTATGTGTGTGTGTGCATGCTGTGTATATGTTTGTACACACACGAGTGCGCATGTGTGTGCATGTTCATGATAGGAAGTGTACACAGAAGATTGTTTCTCTGCCTGTGAGAAGATGGAGCCAGATATCCTTGGATTATAAACAAGAAATTCAAGCAATGCCCAACTATTCAGAGACATTCTCTCTGTATGTGTGTAGAAGCATTTGTAAGTATATTTTTGAAATATATATTCCATGTGATGCATCCATAGATAAAATGATCCAAACTGGTTTGGGACAATGTGCTGTAAGCAGAGACTTAATGAATTAAGAGCGTAGAAAGCCTTATATTGAAGATATAGTACGCCAGGTACATGCTGGGGTATAGGTCTCTCTACATGAATAAGTGGCTATCTATTCCCACTTCCAGCACAAAGAAAGCAGTATTTTGGGGGGCTATGAGGAAAAATAAATGGATGTAATGATTCTTTAGGTTTTCATATTTTTTAAAATAGACTCCTTCCTAAAGCTATTAACACATTGTGGTGTGAGCATGCATGTGGGTAAAGTTGTGGGTAAAGTTCTAAGTAAAGTTTTGGTAAATCTGGTAAAAACTCACAGAAATTTAAGAAAAGAGGACGTATGTTAATGAGAAGGTCCTGGAACAGAAATTGAACTTTATGAGTGTTACTCATCATACCTCCTGAAGAGCTGGTGCTGTTGTTAGCATTACAGTCGAGATGGGGAAACAGAGGCTCAGGGTGATTAGTGAAGCTCCCAACTACAAAATGCTGTAGCTGGGATTTGAACTCAAAGTCCAACGGCTTTCAAAGCTGTCAAAGCTTTCCAGAGTGGGAACATCAGAAAAAAACCAGCACCATGGTTGTGAAGAAACTGTGGTGGTGGCTTGCAGGCAGGAGGATTTGGCATATGAGTTGACCCTTTCTGCTTCTTGTGAGTGTGAGACAGGAAGAAGGTCTGTGGGGTTAGCAGTGGTTTCTCCATGAAAAAACGGCCATACCTCTGAAGCTGACTTTATTACAGAATCTGACATCGGGTCAGCACATAAGTGGAGTAAGTTAATATATGTTCAAACAGAACACAAAGAGTACTTGAAAGTCTATGCAGCCAGGTTCTAGTAAGGGTTGTTACTGGGGATGAGATTATAGATGCATCATATCTCAAGGTTACTACTGTGATAAAACACCACTTCCTTGGGAAGGAAAGGGGTTATTTCATCTTATAGCTTGTATTCCACTATCCACAGAAGTCACAGCAGGAACCCAAGGTAGGCACCTGAATGCAGAAGCTGATACAGAAGCCTGGGAGGAATGCTGGATACTAGCTCACTGTAGATCGCTCAGTCTGCTTCCTTATAGAACCCAGGACCACCAGCCCAGTGATGGCACCACTCAAAGGGCTGGGCCCTCCCCTATCAATCACTAATTAAGAAAATACACTATAGTCAGGCCTACAGGCCAGCCTTACAAAGGCATTTTCTTGGTTAAGAGTTCCTCATTCCAGATGACTCTTTAATTTGTGTCAATTTGACAAAAAACTAGCGAGCGTGACAGAGGAAAGAGTGGAGGCTTCGTATGCCTCAGATTTTACAATTTTTCTAGTGGTGGAAAGTTTCAAATGTATGAATAAAACGACAACACAGATGTTGATAGCAATAATATAGAAATAGAATAGAGTACTCATTCCCAGACTCAATAATTATTGGCTGTGGTTAATCATGTCTCATATGAACACAGTACCCCACCCCATTCCTCAGCTGTCCAGCTTACTTTGAAGCAACTCCGTGACTTCATACCTTTTACCAGTACATTAATTTTCAAAAGAAAAATTATGTTCTAATATAATATAAATGACAGAAATTCATTTGGAATCCTTGATAACTTTTATAGTGTTAGTGTTTCTATTTTTTACTTAATTTTCTTCTGAAGCATTGATTCTCACATCTAACTGATCACTGGGATGTCCAGGAAGTGTTTCCAGCATGTGAGTTCCGGAATCAACCAGAACCTGGGGAATCAGAATCTCTACAGTGGTCCTGGAATCTCTCTGATTAAAAAGTTCCATGTATGATGGTGATGGCGAACCACATTTGGGAACAGTTGGTCTACTTGAGATAAATTGTTTCAAGAACCTTCCAGCACTTTGGAGAAACTTAATTCCATATAAGCAGTTGATACACTAATTACACATTTGCTTATCTAGTCATTAAATTAGCTTCCCTAAGGACCACTCTGAATCTCTTGGATTAAAAGAGTGGTTGAATGTAGTTAACCTAGTTCTGATTAGAATACAGCTATAAAATTAAAAAATTGTTAAACTGTTATACAACTCATGCTTATTATAGTACCAATATACTAATCTTTGTTATAATTTGTGAGGGAAACGCTTTACTCTGCCAGTAGATTCCCAAATTTTAACAAGAGAAAATGGAATCTCAAAGCAATTAAATACACTTGCCTTAGGATATATATCTGGTTAATGGATGATTTAGGACAGTTGTAAAAGCTACTCTGTTAGGTACTTGGGTCAATGATGAGTAACACTGGGTTCTAATACTTAGGATGTAGGACAGTGAGGGAGCTAAACAGGTGCTGGGGTAACATCTTAGCAGCCTTGTGGTTTGAATGAGAATGGACCCATAGGCTCATATGTTTGAATACTTGGTCCCCAGGTGGTGGAACTGTTTGGGAAGGATTAGGAGGGCAGAGGTATGTCAGTGGGGTGTTTGAAGTTTCTCTTTCTCTCTGCCTCCTACTTGAGAATCAAGATGTAAGCTCTCATCTGTTTCTGTCCCTACACACTTCCTCTGCCACCAAGGACCTTCAGAAACTATAAGCCAAGTTAAATGTTTTCTTTTATAAGTTGCTTTGGTCATGGTGTTTTATAACAGCAGAAGAAAAGTAACTAGACAAGACTCAAGCACCTGTAGCCAAGGTGACAGGCAACGTGGGACATTGACTTCCTTATAGAAACCCAAGCGTCTGTAGATGAAGTAGCTTAATGTTTCCAGAATAGAGCCTAATTTCTCTATTGAACTCTTACTCTGATGAGAAACGAATACTTTCAGACAATATTTGTGACTTACCTTTCTCCTTCCATAGAATTATAATTGAGTTCAGGCGAAAGGAGTTGGGCATCAGACCGTTAAAGATATTGAGGAATGAGAAGGGGATGATCATCTGTCATCTTCTACCTGGCATCTCCTGAACATCATTTCTGGCCATGAGTGTAGACTGCAGTTGTATTTATTAGCCAAACCACAAGGCTCTTGCAAGTCTGGGTCTTCCTTAGCTACTCTATTTTATTGATTATCTTATAATTTATTTATTTTTATTTTCTATGCATTGGTGTTTTGATTGCATATATGTCTGTATGAGAGTGTCAGGTCCCTTGGAAATGGGTTTACAGACAGTCCTTGCCTGACCGCATGAATTATTTTAAACTTTCTCTTGATAGTATAGACTGTGACCTGACTTCTTCAGAATCTAGAATGTCAACAGCTTTTAGCCAAGACCAGTAGGCACATCCTTGTAGCTGAACATTAAGTTTTTTCTCCCAGTACAGCATGAGAGAGCACATTCCACAGGGGCATTGTTAGTAAGAGAGTACTGGGGAAGGGTTAGGGTAAGAGAAATTTGGAAGGGTTTAAGGAAATAGGGTTCTGCTTTAAATGGCATGCTGCCAAGAAGCAGGTAATTCTATGATTGGATCTTATTATATTTTATCTAGAAGGTGAGAAGATTAAGCAGTGGCTGAAGGCATAGTCAATAAACAACAGTCACTCATATTAGTTAGGAGGAGATATTGGACATTTTTGTGCTTTTAACAATGTTCAGATTTTCCTGTGTTCTTCCGAGGTGGCTTTGCTCATCTTGATCCATCATCATTTCAGGGTAGTCTTCTTTAATTTGATGTCCCATGAAATGGTTTGTGCTCGACAAGGCACCTGACTGTGAGTTTCAGGGTAACCTTTAGCAAAATCAAGGCAGGATTTTTTCAAGCCAGCTCTCAGCTATGTGGAGACTGGAGATCAGCATAGGGTCTCATTCCTCATATGCTGTCCACCTTGCATTTTTGAGATAGTGTCTCTCATTTTGCCAAGAACTTTCCAAATAGGCCAGGCTTGCTGGCCAGTGAGTCTCAGGGATCCCACTGTTCTGACTTTTTCAGTGCTGGAATTACAAGTGCCTGCTGCCATGCCATACCCAGCCGTTTTTAAAATATGGGGATCAAACTTAGTTCTTCATACTGTGCAGCAAGCCCTTTGTTGTCCAAGTTATCTCTGTAGTCCGCACATATATTCTCTCAGTGTCTCTCATTTGAATTGTTTGAAAACAGTCTATCTTAGCTTAGTCAACTTGACAGCCTGAGAGTTATCTGAGAGGAAAGCCTCAGCTGAGCAATTGCCTACATCATATTGGTCTGTGGGTGTGTCAGTGGCAATTGTCTTGATTGTTAGTTAACATAAAGGGGCCCAGCTCACTGTGGGCAGTACTATCTCTAGGCAGGTGGTCCTGCACTGTGTAAGAAACCTAGCTCAGTATAATCTATTCCAGAAGTCAGCTATGAAGCAATGTTCTCTATGGTTTCTGTTGCACTCCTTTGTCTGTGATGTGAGTGCCTTAGTTGGAAGCAATGCAGTGTGGAATAGCAAGCAAGCATACTGTGCTGACTAATTGTATGTCAACTAGATACTAGCTAAAAAGTCATCTGAGGGGAGGGCATCTCAAATGAGAAAAATGTCTCCATGTGATCAGGTTGTAGGTAAGCCTGTAAGGCACTTTCTTAATTAGTGTTTGACAGTGGGGACAGGGGAAGCATATTGTGAATGGCATCACTCTTGGGCTGGTAGTTCTTGTATTCTCCAAAAATTCTAAGCAATACCACGAGGAGCAAGCCGAGAAGCAGCACCCCTCTACAGTCTCTGCATCAGCTCCTGCTTCCAGTTCCTGCTCTGTTTGAGTTCCTGCCCTGAATTTTTTTTTGGTGGTGGACTATGATATAGAAGTGTAAGCCAAATACCCTCTCCCCCATTGCTTTTGGTCATAGTGATCATAACCATCATTAGGACACCTACCTTCAAGTTCCTGCCTTGAATTCCTATCTTGATTTCTTACAGTGATGGACTGAAATCTAGAACTGTAAGCCAAATAAACCATTTCCTCTCTAAGTGGCTTCAGTCAAGATATTTTATCACAGCAACAGAAGAAGCTAGAATACAGTCTATTACAGCAAGACTAGAGGGAGGTGAGAACCAGACCAGGTGAGCACTGGCTACTAACTTGTGGGCTTTATAAATGCTTCCCAAACCCCATTTAGCTACAAGCAATAACATTCTCAGCTAAATTAGCATAGGACCAATCAGCTGTGTGCTATTTCACACACCTGGAAATCTATGGGAGGTTGTTGCTGGCATGGTGTGTTTAGGGGCGGATGACAGCAGAACTTAGCTCCTCCCATATTTCTATTCCATCTTCCTCTGTGTTGTCTTTATTCTGGCAGGCTTTCCTTCAGATTTATATCCTGTGGACACAGATGTCATCCTGGTAGCCCCAGAAAATGTCCTGAGGATGGGAATTGGTCCAGGTTGAATTAGAAGCCAATGGCTGGGAGATCCTGGTGGGTTGATGGGAATCTGTCCTCTCAAGGCCATGGATAAGACCGAGGGGCAGAAGCTGGGCAGGCAAATGACCAGATGCCCACCATACTTCTTACCAATGTGCATGTATTTTATGTACCCATTAATTGCATCAATCAGGAAGTGAAAAGCCAAGAGAAGGAAAAAAATACATAATTATTATGTGAGCATGAACACATCCTTTTGAAAGTAAAAATTGGTTCAAAAGTCAGTGCACATTAAATATATTTCCATTATTTTTTAATCTTTCAAACTAATTTTGGATGTCTGGCAGTATTGTTGTTGGAGTTCAGTGTATGGACAGATGTTTTTCACATGAGAGTCACTGGTAATGTAAGCAGGTATCTGTGTCCTGTCACATGGGTCAGCACTCCAAGACACTTAGCATTTCAAAGAACATGTGTACATTATCATCTCAATCTCTCAGCTGTTCCAGTGAAAAAAGAAAACCCTGCTTCATCAATTGACAACAAACACTTTGAAAACAACAGGTTAGAAGTAGTTTGTGACAGGGATTAGTTGGGTCAAGAAGCACTGGGTAATGAAACACCACATTTCAGCTTTGTATTTTTCTGATAGCTTTGTCTTTGTCAGGGTTTCTATTCCTGCACAAACATCATGACCAAGATACAAGTTGGGAAGGAAAGGGTTTATTGAACTTACACTTCCATGCTGCTGTTTATCACCAAAGGAAGTCAGGACTGGAACTCAAGCAGGTCAGGAAGCAGGAGCTGATGCAGAAGCCATGGAGGGATGTTTCTGATTGGCTTGCTTACTTCTCCTGGCTTGTTTGGCCTGCTTGCTTATAGAATCCAAGACTACCAGCCCACAGATGGTACCATTCACAAGGGGCCCTCCCCCCTTGATCACTAATTGAGAAAATGCCTTACCACTGGATCTCATGGAGGCATTTTCTCAACTGAAACTCCTTTCTCTGTGATAACTTCAGCTTGTGTCAAGTTGACACACAAAACTAGTCAGTACAATTGACCCCTTGTCAACTTGACACACACACATCACCAATAAGCCTTGACCCTTACTTCCTTATTCATCCCCAAGATTTAAATAACTTTAAAAATCTCAGTGTTTGCAAATTCTTACATATTAACATTTTAGTCCCTTTTAAACATCCAATCTCTTAAAATTCAAAGTCTTTTAAAAATTCAAAGACTCTTAACTGTGGGCTCCACTAAAATACCTTCTTTCTTCAGGAGGGAAAATATATCAGGGCACAGTCACAATCAAAAGCAAAATCAAACTCCAACTGTCTGATGTCTGGGATCCACTCATGATTTTCTGGATTCCTCCAAGGGCTTGAGTCACTTCTCCAGCTCTGCTCTTTGTAGCACACACTTTGTCTTCTAGGTTCCAGTTGCCTGTACTCCACTGCTGCTGCTGTTCTTGGTGGTCATCTCATGATACTGGCATCTCCAAAACACTGCTGTCTTCCGCTGCAACGAGGCTTACCAACAGCCTCTCATAGGCTCTCTTCATGGTGCAAGCCTCACCTCCTTTGCATGACCCCTTCAGTCCTGGGCTGTCAATTGCAACTGAGGTTTGCACCTTCACCAATGGCCTTCCACTGCCTTTCACAGTGCCCAGGCCTCAGCTGTTCTTCATGACTCCTACATACCTTCAAAACCAGTACCACCTGGGTGAGTCTTATACATTACCAAGTCCAGCCACAGCTCAAGGTACAACCCTGGCTATCTTTGGAACGCAGCTTCTGTGCTCTCAGAAAACATGTCTCAGAAGATTTCACCCCAATGATGCTGGTCTCTTCTTAATCATCGCTAATATCTTAGCTCCAGCTAACCAGCATCAATAGTCCCAGTAATGCAATGGTTTTGCTTTAGTAGTTCTGGTATCTTGTTAATCACAGCTAATTTCTTCAGCCCCAGCTAACCAAAACCACAGAATCTTCACAGTCAAAATAGCAATGGCCCTGATAAGAGTCTTTAATCTTCCCTCTGAAATTTCACAAGCCAGGCCTCCATCTTCTGCACTGTTCTCAACATTATCTTCCAAGCTCCTACACAACATCCCACAGAGCTCTTAACACTGAATGGATCTTCTAGCTCAAAGTTCCAAAGTCCTTCCACAGTCCTCCCAAAAACATGGTCAGGTTGTCACAGGAATATCCCACTTCTGGTACCAATTTGTCTTAGTCAGGGTTTCTATTCCTGCACAAATATCATGACCAAGACACAAGTTGGGGGGGGAAAGGGTTTATTGAGCTTACACTTCCATGCTGCTGCTCATCACCAGAGGAAGTCAGGACTGGAACTCAAGCAGGTCAGGAAGCAGGAGCTGATGCAGAGGCCATGGAGGGATGTTTCTTACTGGCTTTCTTGCTTCTCCTGGCTTGCTCGGCCTGCTTGCTTATAGAACCCAAGACTACCAGCCCACAGATGGTACCACTCACAAGCACCCCCCATCACTAATTGAGAAAATTCCTTACCGCTGGATCTTACGGAGGCATTTTCTCAACTGAAACTCCTTTCTCTGTGATAACTTCAGCTTGTGCCAAGTTGACACACAAAACTAGCCAGTACAATGTACTAGCTTGGTTCTAACCTGCTAAAATGACCTTCTAAATCCACACACCTAAGTGTTTATAAAGCAGCCCTAGAAAGTGCATGTGTGTGTGCACATATTTATGTGCATCCTTATTTTGTGTGGCCAAGAACAACAGTGGCATCACTGGAGGTAGGTCCCTCACCAGACCTGTGGCTACACCTGGGAATAGATGAGTGATTTTGATCTCACTTGAGTCTGTCTTTGCTGGGGCTGTCTATAGCAGAGAGGAGTCAGAGATAACACTGAAATGGAGTCACAGCTGATTTTGACTTAAACTTGGAATAGCCAGTACAATGATGGACAGTAGGTAGAAACTTGACTCTGCATGTTTTTGATCTATTATTAGCTTAAGGATTTTGAGTTCTTCACAATGTGGGCTAAAGTCTAAACTTCCCCACCCCCTCTCTGTGTTGTGTCTGCCTGGGTATGGCATTGTAATAATAGTGGCTTCATAGGATGAACTGGGAAGTTCCCTAATCCATCTCTACAAGTGATTGTGTGTAACTGGTATTCATTCTTCTTTAAACATCTAGTAGGATTCTTCGGTGAAGGACCTACATCTGGGATTTTTCTTTTTAAGGGTAGTGTTAAAATTATACATTCAGTATAGTAAGTGTGCATAAGGCTCCCCATGTGACTTACTTTTCATTGGGTGAGTTATAATCATTTGTACGTCTTGTCAAAGTGGGACATTTTACCAACTATCAAATTCATGTGTGGAATTGTTCTTAGTGTCTGTTACTTTCTTGATGTCTTCACGGTACCTGATAGTATTGCCTGTTTAATTAGTGATGCTGGTAAGCTGTGAATACTTCTTCCTGTTAGCGTATTAAAGATTCATAATTTCATTGGCCTTTTCAAAGAACCAGCTATATTTCACTGATTTTTTTTCTGCTTCAAATTTATCGATTTTTGTTCTTATCTTTAACAGCTTCTCTTTCTGTTCCCTGTTTGGGTTTGTTTTCATTGTCATTTTTGGGTTCATTGAGCTTGGAGCTTAAATTATTGATTTGGGACTTTTAATTTTTTCTAGTATATGTATTTGTGCGAGAAAATTTCCTCTAAGCATTGATTAGCTTATAAATTAGGATAAGGAATAATCTCATTTTTTTCAACTGAATTTAGCTTTGGCTTTCTTTCAATACTCCATCTTTGATTCATGTATTATTTTGAATTATGGAACCTGAAGATTTTTCTTCTATGCTCTCTTATTGAATTTTAGTTGATTTTACTGTGGTTCTAGAAAGTATTCTTTAGGGAATTCACTTTTTCCTGTCTGTTGTGTGCACGCGCATGCGAACGCACATGTGAACTCTTGCCATGGTATGCATTTGGAACCTAGAGGTCAAGTTGGGAGAGTTTGTCGCCTCTTCCACCATGTGGGTGCTGGGTGGGGGTTGATCAGATAATCATACTTAGTGGCAATCACCTTTGGCCACAGAGTCATCTCACTAGCCCGATTTTTAATTTTTTTTTCCACTTCAGAGGATTGGTTTACTTTACAAAAGTCTGCCTTTGAGCCAGTTACGGTCACATTTAGAAGGGCACAGCTTCAACGCTGGACACTTCATCTGGATTTCATTCAGAGCCACTGATCATGTTGGCAATATCCGAGTTGGTCTCTGAGGACAGGGGTCCTTCTATCACGACACTCAGTTACAGTGGCAATTTGAAATCGGTTACATGAACGGGCACACTCACATGCAGGTTCTACAAGCTCTCGAGTGTCTGACCAACACTGGTTGTTTCTCTAGAACTTCTCCAAGCAGAGGCTGAGCCCAGTAAGCACCAAAATCAGTGACCAGTGAAGGGGCTTCGTAAGCTACACCAAGCATGTCCACATAACCAAGAAAGCTTTCTCCATCAGCTTAGCCTCCAGTGACCATGGTGTTCCACAGGGGGTTCATCTTGGAGCGGTGAATGTACACGGCCCTCGTCAACCATGAATGAATAGCTCTAGGGCTATAGCTGTGTCATTTACCCAACAGTTCCTCATCAGTCACCATCTGATAGAGAACTTGCTTCAAATACTGGAAATCAGCATAGTCTTCTGAAGCACCCAGCATAGTGCTGTCGCTGATATGAGAAATATTGCAGAAACAAGCCAGGGAGCCGTAGGAGCCGGGCATGCCTGCAGCAATCCTCACTCTACAGTCGAACTTCACCCTGAGTTCTGATGTCCCAGTCACCGTGGAGTTCTGGGTCCAACTGATGGAACACTCGCAGGGCCCGGATGGCGGGTCCATGAGGCCACTGGGGGTGGACAGGATGCAGTACACCTGCCCCGGAGCCAGGCGCCCAGCTCAGTGGCCAGCCCGTCCCTCCCAAGACGCTTCCGTCTTAGTCACCTCAGAAGAAAGGCAAAAATGGATTTTTAATATTTTTAAGTTTAGATGAATATGTTACTATTTTATATCTTATTCTCTGTTTAAGTGTTCCATTAATTTCTATGAGGGGATGTTGAAGTATAATTGTGGGTCTATGTATTTATTTATGTATTTCTCATTTATTTAGTTACTTATTTATTGTGTGTCAGGTGAATGTGCATCTTTGTGTGTGTTCTGTGGAGGTCAAAGGTCAACCTTGGGTATCATTATTTAGGAGCTGTTATTTACTTATTTATTTTTATTTTATGTGCAAGAGTATTTGCCTGCATGTATGTGTGCACACCATTTGTGTGCCTGATACCAGTGGAGGCCAGAAGAGGGAATCAGATTTTCTGGAACTGAAGTTAATGGGCAATTGTGCGCCTCCAAGTGGGTGCTGGAAACTGGCTCTGGGTCCTTTGCAAGAACAGCAAGTTCTTCATGGATGAGCCATTTCTCCGGCCCCTAAGAATCCCTTTTAAAGACAGGGCCTCTCACAAGGACCTGGAGCTTGCTGCTTAGGATTGGTTAGCTAGCTGATAAAGCCTGGGGATCTATATTTCTCTATCTCCTCATGTTGGGATTACAAGCATTACCTTGATGACATCCACCACTCAGGCAGAGGACTAAATGCAAATCCTTCTGTGACATGCATTTTCCTGGCTAGCTCCTATTTTGATATGCATATTCTATAGGTGTGCTGTTCAGTACATACACATTTAGAATTACTATCTCAGTATAGTTGCCTTTTAATCATTGAATAATGTCCCTTTTCTGTTTCTAGTAATTTCTTACCCTACAGTCTTTTTCTGCTGTTATTATGGTTATTTTTGTGCTTTCTGAATATCTTGCATGATAAATAGATAATATACCTTTTTAGTTTCAGTCTGTCAACATCCTTACACTGGAAGTGAGTTTCTTGAAGACAGCATGTAGTTGATCCACTCTGCCAGTCTTTGCTTTTTTGTTTGTTTGTTTGCTTGCAGTTTTTGTGGTTTAATTTAAACCCAAAACACACCCGTAAGTCATCTCTTCATTTTCTTCACTGCGTAGCCTGGTGTTGGGATTGGTGACTCTGATGGCCAACAGTGCTGCTCTTTCTACGATGTCTTTTCGGTTCTTAGAGGACACATTGTGAGCAATCTCAGCACAGTAAGATTTGTTGCACATCAGCAGCACTTCCAGCTCCTTGACACTGTGGACTAGAAACTTCTGGAAGCCGCTGGGCAGCATGTGCTTACTTTTCTTGTTGCTCCCATAACCAATGTTAGGCCTCAGGATCTGGCCCTTGAATCTTCTCTGCACCCTGTTGTCAGTGCCTCTGGATTCTCACCAGTTTCGCTTAATTTTCACGTATTGGTCTGACTTGTGCCTAATCAACTTCTTGGTCCTCTTTTTGATGATCTTAGGCTTCACCAGAGGCTGGAGGGCAGACATGATGCCAAAATTCAGATGGCAGCCACCTCACAGGCAGTGCTGAGGTCGAAGCCATTCTCTGCCCTTTAATTGGTGTTTTTAAGAACTTATGTTTGATATTTGTACATTGGCAGCCTCAATCTCCTTTTTATTCTTTGGTTTTCTTTTTGTGCCTTCTGTTACAAGTTTTCTGTTTTATTTGTTCTAGTGATTAGTGGATTTACTGGACACTTTTAAAATAAAAAATACAGAGCAACCTAGATTTGGATAAAGACTGACTGAAAAGGACAGAGATTTCCAAGGTATCCTGAACATATATGGCTTCAGTCATTCTCCTCTCTCCAAGGGTGATATATTTGTTATAAACAATGAAGCTATGTCTACATTTCATGACCACTATGAGTCCATACATTATGGGCTTGAACATTAAAGCCATTCAATGTAGGGGAAATCTGTATTAATCACCTCCTACCACCAAAACTCAGGGCATATCGCTGAAGAGGATAGAAAAGAGTGTAAGGGCTGGACAACAGGAAGATGTGCTGTGAAGTGTTGGCTTCACCGGACATGGCTACTGCAGTCACGATCTCATGGCAAGGTGCTTCTGTTTCATCTTCTAAATCTCCAGTTTCCTCAATCACTCAGGATCCTGCAGGGAAGGGCATTTTAGCATCTGAAGCTTCAACTCAGGACAATGCAATGTAAACATGCCACAAATCCCTCACTCTTATTAGAGCCTGGGAAGGGAACAGATATTCATTGGAAAGTTTTTATGACCAGGGATCCTCCTAGGGTGACATTCTCACTAAATCCTCAGAAAAACTTTGGGAACAAATGGTTTTACTTCCACTGAAGGCTAAAGGGGTGAACAGCTCATCACAGGTCACAAAGACACTAAACAAGGTCGCTAACATGCAAACCCATATACACCCATCTCTTAAAACTTCTTATTTTAGTCAGCCAGTCTCAGTTATAGGATCACTGCACCATTTATCCCTGTTTATACCATTTTGGAAGATTAATTTTATCTTCACTGAACTATCAGTGACCATTAGCTTTTCCCCTTTTAATTTAAAATTACTGTTAAATGGATACATAAAAATGAGGTAGGCAGGTGGCACATACCTTTAATCCATACTCTCAGGAGTCAGAGGCAGGTGGATCTCTGAATGTGAGGTCCAGGACAGTCAGGACTACATAGAGAAACCCTGTCTCAAACAAACAACAACAAACAAAACAAAACAAAACCTCAAACCAACCAACCAGCCAACCAACCAACCCACACACACACAAACAACAACAAACAAAAACAAAAACCCAAAACAAAACAACAAAAACCCAATTCAACCCAACCCAAACCAAACCAAAGCACACCCTTCCCACCAAAACCAAAATAAACCGCCCCAAACCCAAAATACATAAATAAAAAAAATAAGTAAAATTACTCACGGGGCACTATATGATGCTTTGATACTTATATATGTTATCTAGTGTTCAAATCAGGTTAAATATGTCATTCTTCAAACACGTACAATAAGTGAAAACCTTTTCTGGCGAAAACATTCAAAGTCCTGCACCCATATGTGTGGAAGATAGAGAGCAAAGGCAGGTGTCTTCTTCAGTCATTTACCACCTTAGTTTTTTGAGACAAGATTGCTCCATGAGCCCAGAGCTGATTCATTGGCTAGAGAAGCTTCCAGAGAGTTTCTGGGATGAGTCTGTCCCACCCACCCCAGTGCTGAGGTTTCAGACAAGCTACTGGGTCAGGCTGCTGTGTGTTGAAGTTGAGAATTTAAACTCCTTTATTGATGGACCTTTATCCTCAGCCTCACTATTTCTTAACTACTATGACTACAGGAATCAGCTTGGGTTCCAACGGGTGGTCCTCATGCGTTTCAAGTGTGCTTGAGCACCACCTTGGATGCTACTCAAAAGGGCTTATCTCTAAGGTTCTTCAGGATGTTTAACTTATCCTGCTTTGGGGAGGGCTTGAGAACTTTTAAAACAAATGCCCCAAGCAATATGAAATATAAGGGAGAACTGGGGAAAATACCTTAAAAGATAATTTGAGGGCATGGCATTTGAAACTGAACCATGATATGTCTTAAGCTCTAGTGAGAAGGGGTGGGTATGGAGCGTGGAGTAGAGAGGGGGTGGAGAGGGTGGGGTGCCAGGTGTATTTTGTAAATGCTATCAACTTGGTTTCTTTCTTTTATAGTCTAGGGTGAATCTTTTCACTAACCCAATCCATTTAGTGTTCTGAATAGAGAGTGAGTGTCCAGGGCAGCAGCAACAGAGGACTTTCCTAAAATGAAGGCCTGTGGGAGTCTCCCTTCCTGGCAGTCCTCCTGTCTTGCAAATGAAAGCAGTGTTGATTGGACAATGTGAGGTCCTGGGTGGAGGCAGTGTGTAGGGTGGCAGCTTAGGGTTTGAGTGGCAGAGAGCTTTTCTGTTTGGGCCAGGCTTCCATTGGCAACTGGTTCCCTTTCCAGTCTCTCTGTCATGGCTTTCCCATCACAAAGATTATATTTCAGATAAAAAAAAAAATACACCAACCAAACAACCAAACAAAAAACGAGAACCTAATTCTCTAAAAGAGTCAGAATATTTGGCATCATCCATACCTGATTCTTCAGTGGCCACAGTCAGCTGGAAGGAGAATGGTGATGATCCTGTTTAGAGTATTTATGGCCTCATTCCTCACACTTGTGCTGCCTGGTCTGGACATCTTCGTTTGCCACCAGCCCAACCAATGATTACACGTTTAGCACATAACTGTGTGAAGGCTTTTGTTGTTGTTGGTTTGTTTTTGAGACAGGGTTTTTCTGTGGAGCCCTGGCTGTTGTCTGGAATTTGCTCTGTAGACCAGGCTAGCCTTGAATTCAGAGATCTACCTGCCTCTGCCTCCCAAGTGCTGGGATTAAAGGCGTGCGCCACCACTACCCAGATAGCTTTTTTTCTTGTTTGTTTATTTTGCTTTTAACAATTAATGGATTGAAATGAAAAAGAAAGCTAGTTGTCTCTGTCAGAGATGAGTTAAATCCGTGAGCACCACGGAGAAGGAAGATTGACTGAGGATAACGAGGGAGTTGAGCGAACTGCCTGGCACTGGCTGGCACTATCCAGAGGTAAATAAATGGCGATCACTTGGGAAAGGATTAAAATCTCCTGGTCCCCTGGAAAGACATTAAAATCTTTTCTAGCTCTGGAAACTTGGCCTTTTCATTTGGCCAAATCTCACATTAATGACTTTTCTTTCTGAGAAAAAAAAAGTGTGTGTGTGTGTGTGTGTGTGTGTGTGTGTGTAGTTGAACTTCTGAGTACTTAAGTTCCTACATCCATTCTGGGAAGAGACCCTTCATGGACACATGCGATCCTCTGCAACCGGAGGGTTTTTGTAGCTTGGTGATCTGAAATCTAAACTTCAAAACCAAATTTAAACCCAGACAAGTGTTTTGACTGAGTCTTTATGGATCCTTTGCTCACAGCTTGTGGTGTTGCTACCTGGATGCTAGGCAGGCAAATACCCCACCAACTGAGCTACATTCCGAACGCCAGCTACCGAGATTTCAGGACTGGTTGAGCGTAGTTGAATAGTTGAAGGAAGTTAATTAAGAAATCATTCTGTAGAAATCAATTCAACAGAGTCTGTTCATGACTCTCCAATCTTAGAGTGGCTTGCGTTTTGTTTGGGCCTTTCCTCTAGAACGTGGGCAGGTGCTGGTACAATGACAAAATGACCACAAGAGGGCAGCAAAGACAAAATTATGTTCTTTACACAAGGGGACCGACGAACTAGGTTATAAAAGAAAGATTCTCAGAAGAGGGCAAAGAAGAACCGGTAAACTCGCCCACAGAAGGTTATAGATTTGTTTATAGTCTTGTTAATAAGGTATTAAAATGACGGAACAGAACTCAATCTACCCACTATTTAACTGGAGATCGTAGAAAAAGACTTAAAATCTGTATTCTGGAGGACCCTGTGTGTTTGCCTACAGATCTCACAAGTGTTTGTGGGTGGGTAGGTTCCCTTCCTTCCGCTCTGACTGAAGATTGCCTCTGCAGTTTTCCATCGCAGGACCCTTCCTCCACTGGCTGCTCCTAGAGCAAAGATGATGCCCAGTTTCCATAGCCTCAAAATGTCTAGGAGCCACAAAGGACAATACTTGTTTCTTGTTCCTCTAATGGATGAGACAGCCGCCAGTGTCTCCCTGTTTGTTTGGGCAAAGCCGGCAGTGCCAGAAGGCGAGAGAGCTCCCAGTCTCATGTCTTTAAGACTAGAAAAAAGGCCTTCAAACTCTTGTCTTGATGGCAGAAAATGAAAATTTCCCTTTTCCTTTCTTGTAGTTCATATTTATAAATAACTGAAGTGCCAGCCTTCCATATAACAGAATTAGGAAATCCTGTAGTCCATAACAAGACTTTTTGAGATTTTCAAAATAAAAATTAAGTAAGACAGGAGTTTATCTTGAATTTTTTTTTTTAAAGCCCAGGAGTCTTAAAAACTTGCTTTCTTAAGGATGGGATATAGAATTTCCCACCCAAAGAGTTCAGCCTGGAAACAATCATCTATAGGAAAGTCCTAAAGGCCTTGAAAGACCTAAGTCTGGACACCCAGAAAGCTTCCAGTGACCACACCAGAAAGTGCCCTATCAGCTGTCACGTGGGAAGTGGACACTTGGATGTATGGTTAGTGTTTATTTATTTATATATGTTCTTTTTTTACCCCCCTTCCTTTTTTTGTGAAAGTCTGAAAAAAAAGTTGTGTTAGCGTGAAGCAGGTAATTGCTTAAGCTTAAACAACGGAAGCCCCACTAAACAATCTCTGACAGTGTTTAACTTCAGGAGCTGTTTCCATGGAGCCAAGGAAACTGTTTTTATCTAGAGAGGGGGAGGGCACAGACAATAAACAAGGTCAGAGATAAATGGGGTCCTGTGGTTAGCAGTGCTGGGAGCAGGGACTTCAGGGCATCCGAGTTCTGATGCACCAGTGACAAATGAACACAAGGAGATGAGCAGTGAAAGCTTCTGATCTGCGGAGGACGCTGAACACACAGAACCCTGCCTGTGTGGAGAGTCTGAAGGACTCTGAAGGGAAGCAGAAGAGGCAGACGCACACAGCCAGCATCTGTGTGCATACCTTGAGTGGAGTGGGTATGTCAAATCCAAAGTTATGGAGAGCAGATGCAGTGAGTGGTGAGGGTAAAGCCAGGGCTTGGCTGCTAAACCACATGAAAATGTGCTTCATCCGGTCAGCCACCATTGCCATAGGAGGAGTTGCTCAGCCTGAACTCTGGAGAACTGAGAGCTAATCCCCTGACATGAGTCCTGTGCAAACTGTTTAAAATAGCACCTCAAATAAAGCCAGGTGCTCTTCCTCTTCCATAGAGGGTTTGAAAATGGGGATATTTTCCTTTCCACAAGGTTTGCATTTGACAGCACACATGGGCTTCTCATCCCTGAATGTCCATCCAACAGTGCCTTAGGTGGGGCACAGGAATCCTTGGGTCTCTAGCAAATGCCAGCTGGGTGCCACTCCCTACTGGAGGCAGGAAGCTGGTCTCCAAGACTCTGTCTTACTCTCCTTCTTCTTTGCTTTCCCTTTTCTCTCCCTCTCCATTCCTGCCTTCTCAAAATACACCAGTCATCCATAAAATAACTGAGAATAAGCGAATGGCCCTTTCCACGCCAACATTAACTTCACATTAGCCTTTTGCTGCGATCACATCCGATTGGGTTTTAAATACACACCCTAACTGTTAGGGACATGGGTGTGCCTTCAGGTATTCTGGATGACTGAGGGTGTTGGATGCTTGGCTATCGAATAAGAGAGGTGTGATTCCATTATTTATGGAGTTTTGGGGGTGATCACAGGGCTCTATTGTATCTTCTCAAAATTATTGGTCTGAGGTTCTGCTTAAGGGTGCAGATTTAGCTCTAAGCGATCACAGCCAAACTTATACTGTGAGTCAGCTTCTCTACCCAAGAAACTAAATAATCTGTGAAATGCTAATCCATCTCTACTGCGCTCAGTGGTGAGGGTCTCAAGGGAGGGCCTCCCCTCCCTCTTCCAGGGACCCTCTCGGGGAAAGCAGGGATTTGAGACACCCTCGATTCCACTGGAGACAGGGATAGGGCATGTACCATTGTCTCTGCTTACACAGCAGCCTAAAAGGGTCAGTTAGGTGAGCTGGAAGGCACATCTGTCCCCTATAGTGGCTTCCCCAGGTGTGACGTGGCTCCTCAGCATCGCCATTTGTAAATTGCTTCTGCGTGGTGGCATGCAGAGGAGAGAGCTTTTTTAGCTGGCTGGAGCCGGGAGGCTGATAGAGAGCTGGAGTCCTGCGTGCCAGTTCTTAGTGGGTAGAGCGCAGAGTGATTTTTTATTGTCTGCTGAGTTCAAGCACACCCCTTTGGAGTGGGTCTCAAATTTGAAAACAAATCTTCACAGTGGCGTTTCCAACCTGCTTGGGTTAAGAAGTATGGTACTGTTGCTCACATTTTTCAAAGAACCAGGAAGTTGAGCGTCACGGCTTGTATCTTTGCTGAAATATTTCTACACGACAGCTGATACTCCCATCTTCAGCAGAAGCTCTGTTTGTACGAGGGGGAAGACATGGTGCTGCAGCGATGAGGGCTTTGTAGTTAGGCAAAGTTAGATCTGAGTGGCAACTCCACCACCCTTATTCGCTCTGGGGGCTTGGACAGGGGCTGACCAGAAAAAGCCTCAGTTTTAACACCTGTAAAATAGGGACATCAGCATGATTTACGTCAAAGGTTGCTAGAATGCTAAAATTCAACTGATATTACAGTCGCTGTTATAGCATAGGCCTATTTTAAAAGATTCAATTGGATAAAGCCACTGGCCACTTTGGAACCAGATGCCGGCCTGCTCTGTTCCAACAATCCAGTACTCAGATACTTGGCGCATGGATTTGTTTCTCTCCAGGAAAGAGAATTTCAAATGGGCACCCTATCCTCCTTGCTACAGTTCTGTATCTGGATTTTGAGATAATTTAGACTGAAAAAAAAATCACATTTAAGTTTAGAAATATTTGTGGAAATAAAGCTGATTTTCATTCTACAGACACAACAGTGAGCCAGAACGTCTCAGCACATCTTCTGGGCTGGTAGAGCTGGGTCGAATGTTTATTTTAGGATGAACTTCAAGCTGGGAGAGACCGTGAGAAACAATTATGGTGTTAGAGTTGATTGGCTCTCTCTCACACTCCTGCAGTTAGCTAGCTGACACTAGGGGCACGTGAGCGCCACTGAGCTGAGGCAAGCGATCCTGATGATGCTTCCATCTATCTGTTCTTGGCTTGCTGGTTCCATTTGTTCCATACAAATCTAATCAAACTTTACTTACTGACTCTAGCTCTGGCCAAGACAAAGGAGAAGACACTTCCGAGGACAAGATCACCTTTCTAACGACAACCATTTCACATACGTAGTGTTATAGGGAGAAAATTGATTGGGGGAGGGGGAGGGGGAGGGAAAAATCCCACCATGTGTAATGTACAGGTATGTGATGTGACCTCAAAGGTGTGAAAAATATTTGTGATTTAAAAATCTAATAGGGGAGCAATGAGGGTCAAATGCCTAACATGCCTTCTTGGGGCTATGTGGGGAGGCCTGGGAGCATTGCCGAGGGTACTGTTTGGGTTTGGGGGTAAGCTGCTGGAGTCCTGAGGTCCAGATAGTAACCATGCAGTCCTTGGCAACAAAGTGTCCAAATGCGCAATCCCACGTCCGTCCTTCTGCGGCAGTGAGGGCTTGGTGTAAAAGTCTTTTAGGAGCCTTTGCCTTTCTATGAACATCACCACTGTGAACTTCCTTTCCTTACTTCATTTCAGCTCTTAAAAGTTCAAATTGGCCTTCAATATTTACTGTTTGTATTCCTCACTACAGAGAGAGAAGGGTGAGGGGGAGGGAGAGGGGGAGGATGGGGGAGGGGAGGGGGAGAGGAGGAAGGGGAGGGGGAGAGGAGGGGGGGGAGGGGAGAGGGGAGAGGGGGAGAGGGAGGAAGAGGATCCTTTGATGGGCAAACCTTAGTTTTGCCTCCAACCTTATGACCCTTGGCTATCCATCAAGCTACAGTTTTCTGGGGAGAAGACATATTTTTTCTCATCTACTACAAAGTTTAAAGCCCAGCAGTAAAACCGCCAAGCACAGATAAATGAGAGAAATGTAACAAATATACTTACTAAAGATTTTGTTTTTTTGTTTTTGTAACAGGAAGAGAGCCTTCAGAGGCAAAGCGTCAGGGACAATGGAGAGGTTGCTTTTCTGGGTTTGGTGAAGGCTGTGCAGTAGTGTCTGAGGAGGACAGAGGGGCATCATCTAAACATGATAAATGATGGGCCAAGCTTGGTGAGGGCCATTTGCTCAACTCCCTGGCTCTCTGCCACCTACTCTCCCTTCAGGGAGAGGCAGGTCACGTGTAACTCTTTAGGAGTGAAGTGGGATAGTGAGGTCAGATGTGTGAGTGTGTGTGTGTGTGTGAGTGTGTGTGTGAGTGTGTGAGTGTGTGTGAGTGTGTGTGAATGTGTGTGAGTGTCTGTGAGTGTGTGTGAGAGTGTGTGAGTGTGTGAGTGTGTGAGTGTGTGAATGTGTGTGTGTGAGTGTGTGAGTGTGTGAGTGTGTGTGAGTGTGTGTGAGTGTGTGTGTGAGTGTGTGAGTGTGTGTGAGTGTGTATGTGTGTGAGTGTGTGAGTGGGTGAGTGTGTGTGAGTGTGTATGTGTGTGAGTGTGTGAGAGTGTGTGAGTGTGTGTGTGAGTGTGTGAATGTGTGAATGTGTGTGTGTGAGTGTGAGTGTGTGTGAGTGTGTGTGAGTATGGGAGTGTGTGAGTGTGTGAGTGTGTGTGAGTGTGTGTGAGTGTGTGAGTGTGTGTGTGTGAGAGTGTGTGTGTGTGTGTGTGTGTATGCGCACATGTGCGTGCATGTGGGTTTCTGTTTCCTTGAATTTAAATATCCACTATGGCAGGCTGTCGTATTTGTGGTCAGGTCTCCTGAGCTCTGGTATTTGCAGTTTAGACATTTGTTGCTCCATTCGGAGAGAAACAAATGGAAGCATAAGTGTTCTCTGACAGCACCAGCTGTTTGCACAGCTGTTTACTTGACATAGAATGGCATTATCCCTACTTGTCTTATTGACATCTTGGTGATTTGATAACGTTTATTATTTTGTTTATTCCTTTCAACTAATGAGCCTGGGTTTCACCTCCTGTATTTATTAGCTATTTTAGCTTGCTCTTAGGAAATACTGTAAATGTGTTTATCTATTGGGGTGTGATCTTTGCATGTGGTGTATGTACATGTTTGTGTGGGTATGTGCCTATGTGCATATGTGTGGAAGCCAGTGGTCAGTGTTGGATATCTTCCTCAATTGCTCTATACCTTATTTTTTTTCAAACAAGGTCTTTCACTGAGCCTGGATATCACTGACTTTGTTAGTCCAGCTGGCCAATGAGCTTTGGGGGATCTACTTGTCTTCTGTTCCCCAGCATTGCCATTACAGAAGAGTGCCTTTGCCCAGCTTTTAGGTGGGTGAAGAGGATTTGAACATATGTCCTTACATGTTTGGCAAGCAGTTTACCAATTAAATCATCTCTTCAGCCTCTGTTTATGTGTTTCTGTTTGGTTATTTTCCTTCTTAATTTGTCTTACTAACAATTCATATATTTTATAGATGGTCTATCAATAATCACATAGGTATACAATCTGCAAATATTATTTATGGCATGTGTTATATAGTACTACTTTATTATTTTGTGTGCATATGTTTGTGTTTGTGTAGGTGTATGTATAAGCATGCATGAATGCAAGTAGAGACAGGAGATTAACCTTGTGTAGTCTTTTTCTGGATCTATCTTCCTTGTTCTTTTGAGATGGGGTCTCTCATGTCTTGGGTGTCACTGATGGCTGATTGGGGAGACTGAGGGATCTTCTTGTCTCCATCTACCTAGTGCTGGGGTTACAAATACATGCAACCCTGCATGGCTTCTTCACACAAGTTTTGGGAAGTGAACTCAGGATATCTTATTTGTACAGTGAGCACTCTACTGACTGAGTCACCTTGCTAGCACTGCTTTGGAGCAATTGCTGTACTAGCTATATAATTATGACATGGGATATAACTTTGGCCATTGAAGTTTTAATAAGAAACTTCCCAACAATCTTTCATAGTGTTTCCTTTTCTAACCACTTTTCATGAGCAAAATTGGAGAACTCTACCAATTCGCATCCTTGCCAACACTTAGTGCTAGCAGGCTTTAGATTTAGCCATTTTGGTGAGTATTAATATGAAGCAATTTTAAATGTGCCCATTGTTTGTTTGCACATATTACTTTGTGGCAAAGATAATAGATTTTAATTATTCATTCATTTATTTCTTGAGATGAGAGTCTCAGCATATAGCCCAGGCTAGCCTGAAATTCATGACCCTTATGGTCCAGTTTTCTGAATACTCGGATTATAGGTGTGTCCCATTACATCTGGCTAGATAATACTTTTTTAAAAACTGGCAGAATGTCTTTGTATACTGGAAAAAAATTCTCCTTAAGTCATGAGTAATTTTTTACTTTACTTTTACTTATAGATCTTTGTTTATAAGTTAGCTTGGCCTGTAGTTTTTTTCCATGTATTCTCTTTATTTAGTTCTGGTTTCAGATTATATAAACTTCATGACTTGGAGAATCTCTCTCTCTCTCTCTCTCTCTCTCTCTCGTAGGTTTGAGACTTTTTGATAAGGTAGATGCTAAGCTTCTTAGAAGTCAGGGCCTGATGTTAACACATCATGCTATTTCCTTTTGAGAGAATTCTGGCAATTTGGCATCTTTTTATTCTAAATTACAACATGTTTGGTGTGTTAGTTATGAGCTTTATGCAAAGTGACAACATACCCAGGAGATGAGAAAGGCAGGGAGACTGATTTTGATGTAGGATTTGGAGGCTTCAGCCCATGGTTACTTGGAATTTTACTTTGGGCCCTGGAGAGGCAGGACAGTGCAGCTGGGACCTGTCCTGGAGGAAACTGCTTGATCATGATGAGGAGGAAGTAAAGAGATAAAGAGGAAAGTGAGAGGCTCCTACATCTTCCTCAAGGACCTGCCCAGTGACCTAACTCCCTTCCCCTGAAGCTCCCACTTGCTAAAGGTTCTCGCAGCAGTCAGTTGCTTACTGTCCCAAAGAGAGCGTGGTCAAGCCAATCTAAATATAAACTGTAACAACTTGTGTAACTTTCTGCCATGTTTGGTTCCTTTAGTTTCCCTGCAGAAGGGCACTTGGGAGATCTGACAGAATCCTTTTCCAAATTTTCCTCTAATTTTAGGCAGCCTTAAATCTCACCCCAGAACTCATTAGCGAAGAATAATGGATGGCAGTAAGATATTTAGGTGAATTGTATTGGACATCTGCAAAACGTGGTTTATTGCTCTTTCGATAGGACATTTCATCTAGAAAATTCTTGGATGTGGACTCTTTTTTTTGCCTTGACAAATTCATCTCCACAGAGTAGCAGAAAGGGCCTGTGTGTCAGTAGTCTTTTAGTTAGAGGAGGTTGAAGGAGCCACAATCAGTTTGACTTAGACAGATAGGGAATTTATTGACCCATTTAATTTAGAGCCTGAGTGACCTAAAGTTGCCATCTGAACTTTCTCTGAAACATTTTCTTAGAGTTGCTTCTTTTTCTTTATTTCATTCTTTCATTCTCATAATAGACAAGCCTGTTCTCCTGAGGAGAGGAAGATGGGTCCTTGACCCTCCAACCTAGCACTGTGACCCCTAAAACAAAGAGCAAATTTTTTTCTAACCTGACTATAGCAGAAAAGAACTGGCAAGACTCTAATTGGGCTTCTCTGAGTAACATGTTCATCCTTAAACCAGTCACTGCTGTGGTGGGAGTCAGGGTAGGGACTCTGATTATCAGGCTGAGTTCTAAGTTGGTGAGGATGGAGGAGAAAGGGCAGGAAGGAATACCCTGTGATTGACAGCCCCTCAGGACTAGGGACTAGGTAAGGGAGTCTCCAGAGGAAGGTCTTGGCCAAGCTACTGTGTCAGGTGGCTGCTTTGTTATGCAGAACTTTTCCATCTCTGTCGTCTGTGTCCCGTTTTATTCTTATTTTTCTCCAGAGGGCTCTTTCCATTAAGTGCTTTCCTTACATGTTCTGTGTTTTTCTGTCCTTGTCACCTGCTTGGAATTTACTGATTATTTAATCAGAATTAAAGGGCCTCTTAACCTTTACCCAACAGTAAGTGTGAATGGTGAATACCCTGAGGATTCCTTGGCGATGTCTCTGTAAGGGAGGATGAAGATGATAACATCATCTGAGCTCTTAGGAAGATTAGCTGCTCCTCTCTTAAATGTTTTTCTCCCGGCTTGTAAAACCAGATTGAAGAAAGCTCCAGCCTCCACACAGGCGCTGAAGGAGACTGAGGTGCTGCTTCTGTGAACTGTGGCTTTAAAAACATGATCTTGCCACTAGAGAGAACTAGGAAGAACATCTATCTATCTATCTATCTATCTATCTATCTATCTATCTATCAATCATCTATAACATCTATCTATCAATCATATCTATTAATCATATCTATTTATCTGCCTATCATCTATATCTATCATCTATTTGTCTATCTATCTATCTATCTATCTATCTATCTATCATCACCATCACCATCAACACTGTCATCTGCTTGTCTCTGTGTGTGTGTGTGTTCTATTGTGAGATTCAAGCCTTATGTTTGTTTGAAGTGGAAATTTCTGGTTTCTTTGAAGACTCAGTTGTGTCATGTGATGGTTTTCTGGAAACTGACTTGTGAGAGGATGTTTTGCTGAGAACAGATATGTGATGTTTTTCTGGAAGCTGTCTGGAAAGGTGCATGTGATGTTTTGCCTGAGCGGTTGCTAGGTGTTTGGAAAGAGTGTGGGTGTAGCCCAGCAGACAGTGGGTGATACTGTGGCATTGGTTCACCTTGCCATCTTTTGCTGGTCTTCACTGGGCTTTGTTGATGTTGAACTTTGCTGATGACACTGCGGCATTTGTTTGCCTTGCTTTCTTCGCTGATCATTGTTTGTCATGACTTCATAGAGAGAAACGCACCAAGGAACTTCTCGTGACATCCCGGCCGCTTCTTGCAGCTTCTGCAGACTCGGTTGATGGGGGTGGGGTGGGGAGAAGCCTTGTGGTTTCTTCTTGCTACTGTCATGGCTGTTCCTTAACAGTGTTTGCAAGTGGACTGGGCTACCACTGCTGATTCATGTGACCTGAACGACTGATATCCTGACAACGAAGATTGGAATCATCCAAAAGAACTATTTCTAAACAGGTCCACATCCCCCTTTCCACTGATCCTTTCCACTACGTCTGGTGGGTGGTGGGCTAGAAGGGAGGTTAAAGTGTTTAAGAACTCTTATTGAAGTAGGTTTTGAAAAAAATCTAAGCCTGCACTTGGTGATGTGGATCTGAGCTTGTTGACAGATGTTTGGAGTTAAGACCTGACCATATGTGCCTAAATTTTGTCTGTCTACTTACCTGTATTCTTCAGTACAGCACACAGTTTCTACACTCGCTGGAAGAGTCTAGTTAAAACGTGCTGTGCAGGCCTAAGGCCTGAGCAGCTTCTCCACTTTCCTTGAAAAGGTAAATTTGTGGAAATTCTATTCTCCCCTGGTTGAGACCCTGAAAGAGTAAGGTTGAAAAGGTCCTGAGAGACTGGTGTGGCTAAGGTATGCTGAGCAAGCTGGGGATTGGCTTCATTTCACAGCTGACCTTGTGAGGAAGGAAGAGACAAGGGAAGCTACTGGGCTCTGTTTTTGACCCTGATAAGATTTCTTTCTTGTCTAGGAGAGGAGCACTCACAATTAAATAAGCTTTAATGTTCAACACTCACACCCATAGGAGATGTAGCTAAACCTATGCTCTGGACCCCAAGCTAAGTGGGTCACTGTATCTTCCTTTAAAGGAAGTAATAGATGGCGAGACTCTATAGAGAAGAATTAGATCTGTGGTGAATGAAATACTTGAATCAGCCCTCTAGGGCTGATCAGCCCTTTCAGTCCCTTCTATCTTTTGGCCTAATGACAAAAGGTGAAGAACGACCTGTTGGTACAGAACAGTACTGGCTTCCAGCCCCAATCTACCCAGTGCTGTTGCTGACTAGATCATGACATATATTTAAAAGGTAATTGTGCTGGTTTGAATGAAAATGGCCCCCCATAGACCCATAGGGGGTGCCACTATAGAAGGTATGGCCTTGTTGGAGGAGGTGTGGCCTTGATGGGGAAGTGTGTCACTGGGGCTGGGCTTTGAGGTTGCAGATGCTCAAGCCAGGTCCAGTGTCTCTCTCTCTCTCTCTTCCTGCTGCCTGCCAATCCAGATGTAGAACTCTCAGCCACCTCTCCAGCACCATGTCTGCCTGCATGCCCCATGTTTCCCACCATAACAATAACGGACTAAATCTCTGAATTATAAGCCAGTCCCAGTTAAATGTTTTCCTTTATAAGAGTTGCTGTGGTCATGGCGTCTTTTCACAGCAATGGAAACTGGTATCAAGGACTGGGTATTGCTGTGATAGGTAGGCTTGACCATGTGTTTGTTTGGAGGAATGTGGACTTTGCGATTTGGGGTTAGAAAAGCAGTTGAATGCTTTAAGTGGGAATTTATGAGCCATATTAGCAGGACCATGGAAGACAGTGGTGCTGAGGGTGATTTGAACCATGAGGGCCTGGCTCAAAAGGTTTCAGAGGAGAAGCATCCCAGTATGTGGCCTAGAGACAGTCCTTGTGATATTTTAGCAAAGAATGTGGTTGCTTTCTGCCCTTGTCCAAAAAAGTATCTGCCTGAGTCTAAGTTCAAGAGTTTTAGATTAACAGCTTGGCAGAGAAAATTTCCAGACAGCCTAGTTTTTGACTAAGTTGCTTGGTTATTTTATAGCGGTCATTGCTTATGACGATTTATAATTAAAAGGAGCAAGCTGAGCAAGGAAAAAAAAATACAAAGCGTACAATTTGAGGAGAAAAGGGGCACCAGGAAGTATAAACTGATTAAGGAAAAGCCTGATGGTAAGTGGGGTAAAGTGAGAGTGACCTTACAGCAAGGCCCTCCATCAGCTAAGCTTCAGTTGGAACGGAAATAAAGAAAACTTTTAAAGGCTGGGTGTGGTGGTGCACACCTTCAGTCCCCCAGCGCTCTGAAGGCAGAGGCTGGCAGATCTCTGAGTCTGAGGCCAGCCTGGTCTATAGAGTGAGTTCTAGGGCAGTCAAGCTTAGGCAGTGAGGGCAGCCATCAAAACTAGAAAGCCAGTGAAGATGTAATTGAAATGGGCGGCCATGTTCTAGTCCCAGCAAACAGCAGAACTTGGCAGCTTCCTCATTAGAGTTGAAGATGGAAGAAAGGGGTTATGGAATCTCCCTCTGTGACTAAAGAAAGCCGCAAAGGCTCTAAAATGTTGTAGATGCCAGAGCAGTGGGCTACTGCCGAGGAGAGCTGCTGACACGGAGTGGAACCAGCCCAAGAGAAAGTGAAAGAAAAAGGTCTCAGATGCTCCATCCAGGCCTGGTGTTACTGCCACTTCCTGCAGCCTGACCATCAGATGCAGAAGTCTGAGTGGAACACACACACACACACACACACACACACACACACACACACACGCACGCGCGTTTGCACACACACACACACACATACACACACCCCAGTACGCTTTAATATCAGACATGGAGATACAGAGATTGGAGTTTGCCCAGCTGGATTTCGGTCTTGCTTTGATCCAGTATTTCCTGATTATGTTCCCTTTCTTTCCCTTTGGGATGGTGATGTATATCCTGTGTCATTATATGTTGGAAATATGTGATCTGATTTTTTTTTAGTTTGATTTTCAGGGGATTACAGTTATGAGACTGCATGAGTCTCTGAAGAGACTTTGAACTTTGGACTTTTAAACAGTGCTGATACTGTGCTAGACTATAGGGCCTACTGAAGTCGGACTACGATATGACTACAAGCCCATGGGGGACTGGGGAATGGAGTGTGGTGGCTTGAATGAAAATTCCCCCCTTGGACCCACAGGAGTGAGCAGCACTGTTAGGAGGTGTGGCCTTGATGGAGGAAGTGTGTCACTGGGGGTGGGCTTTGAGGTTGCAGATGCTCAAGCCAGGCCCAGTGTTTCTCTCTTCCTGTTGCCTGCTGATCCGGGTGCAGAACTCTCTGCTTCCTCTCCAGCACCGTGCCTGCCTGTGTGCCACCATGCTTCCCACTATGATGATAATGCAGTAAACCTCTGAAACTGTAAGCCAGCCCCAATTAACAGTTTCCCTTTATAAGAGTTGTTGTGATCATGGCTCCTCACAGCAATAGAAACCCTAATAAGGCAGCAGACAAGCCTCATTTATAAAACAGGACTAAGATTATTTGCCTCAGGTGTTTTAAATGAGACCATGCACCTGCACTCAAGCAACAGAAATGGCCAAGCAGATGCCTGCTAGTGAGATATTACAAGTGTGCTGGACTGTTCTCCTTCCATTGCTTGCCTACCAGCTTGAGCAAGTTTCTTAAATACTTTGTCAGCTACTCCCCTCATCCCTAAAGCTGATGTAACATTCTTACCACTTTTTAAAACAGTTTGAAGGAGAACTTAGAACCACACTTATTTCTTTATTTTCCTACTTTATTTACATTTCAAATGTTTCCCCCTTTCCAGATCTCCCCTTTGGAACCTCCCCATTCCCTCCACCCTACTTATTTCTTATTACTAGGCTATTAGCACATTGTCAAAAAAAAAAAAGAAAAGAAAAGAAAAGAAAAAGAAAACCCAACCAACCAACCAAAAAAACCCCTAGACGTTGAAGGTGGAATGAAAGTGTCTCTCATCACTTCAGAGGTAAAAGCAAAACTCCCGACAACCCTTCCACAGTCTCTGCCTTCTCTGCTGACGCCTCTTTTCCAGGTTTCATGCCTTTTTCTTTCCTGCTTTCATCCCCCCTCTCTATAGCTCAGCCGCTCTTTTCTTCATTAGAAATTATTAGCTGTCTTTCACCGTGTGCAGTTATATTTCTTATTTGTTAATTTAAGTGCTTGCATTGTGCTTACTAGCATTGGGCACTGTGCTAAGCGCAAGTCTTAACTCACTTCATTATGTAAGGTAGGTGTTTTGTTGCCCACTTTGTAAATGAGGAGCCAGAAGCACAGAGAGGTCAGGATACTTCGCTGGGTGCCAAGCTTGTGAGTGGCAAGCCAACGGGTGAGTTCAGATTCATCTGCTACTGAGAATAGTGGTCCTGACCCAACCCTCTGCTGTGGCTAAGTTTGGTCAAGACTGTTAATTGATGGACAACCCCTTTGTTTTCAACATTTTGGATAACTGCATGGTTAGATACAGTCTTCCTGCCTCTTCTTTGGGTAGCTCTTAGGTATGCAGCCCACCCTAGGAAAGAAGCACCACTGTTTCCAAGCATTCTGTGGGCTGAAGAAATAATTTTTAGAAAATGCATATTAAGAAGTTCTAGTTCTAAACAATTCATCCAAGCTGCATTCTGTGAGGGCTAGTTTCTTTCCTTGTCCCTAAAGTTGGTTTCTTTTCTTCCAAAGGACACATTTATTATGTATTTTCTTTCACTTAAAAAAAAATTTAACAACTGATTTGTATGTTGCATGAAAGTCACACATTTCCTAAGATGCATTTGCTATTTTATTTTCTTTTCATTCAAAAATATGTCAGTAATCTTTTTGTTAACATGGAGATAAAGGATTAGTAATGCAAGGTGCAGTTTTCTTGTAGCCTTCTTGAAAGCAGGCTATAGTTTCTTATCTGGCTCCAACATTCATTTTCCTGAACTGAAAAAAAGGTGACTTAAAATGAAATATACCACATTTGGTTCCTGAGAGCATCGCCGGCAGGGAAATGTACGGAGAGAACAGACTTGGTCAGGTTCCAGAGAGCCCCTCTGCTGCCCGAGTGAGGGAATTGACTAATTTTGCATTTAAAGCCCAGTATTAATGCAGGAGGAAATATGAATTGTCTCCCAGTTGGTCACCAATCAGAAGATGGTGGCATTCCCTTGAGAATTCAGGCTGTTAGGGAAAGAAAACAGAAAGGTGTAAGCCTTCATCATTTCAGTTTAAAATTTTATTTTATGTAAGTTCCTACTCATAGGGCAGGTTACTGAGAACATCTAAGTGGGACGGGGGAGAGTGCCCACCCTGACTGGCACCTCCAGTCCTGTGACCTGTGGCATAAGACTTAATGAAGTCATCTTCTGATGGCACAGGAGAGAATTATCCAGGAGAATACGACCTTTGATCTCTCCCCTCTACTGGATGCTATAGCTCTTTTATGACCTTTTAATATGAGGCCTAAGTGAGTGTAGAGCAAACTCCTATTTCAATGTTCAGGTCTCAGGTTGTTTGGAATGTCTCCAGAATGTACATGGGTTCCCACTCCCTGAAAGTCTCTTAGGCCAACTCACCATGCTCACAGGCTCACCATATACTTGTCCCACACAAATATCCAGCTCTGGCAGAGCTGTAACCCTGTAACCACACTGGACAGAGCAAGCCCTTACTTTCCTCAGACTCCGAGTCTGGACCAGCAAACACCATCTCCATCCTTTGGTCCAGGCCCTGGCCAGAGCCCTGAAGAACCTCTAATATAGAAGACCTGAGAAACCTTTGACATTCAACAAATGTTCACCGGGAGGTGAGTGGGATGCTGGTGGGTGACTTCCGGATGATGCACATGTGGACTAACCCAGGGTGTCAGGGCAGCCTCTTGGAGGCAGTGTTATCGGAATGTTGGTGGGCAGCGCTTGCCGGGTGTGGCACTGTAGTGAGAAAACAGCAACAGCAGAAAGCCTGGCTGGGACCGGAAGGCATCTGTGGGATTTAGCTTTTGGGGCTGTGGCTGTACTTTGAGAGGGAGGTTCTGTGATGTGAGAGGTGGCTCCTGTCTGGGAGGATGTGTTGCTGAGAGCTGGATTTTATCTGTTTCCTGCCACCTGTGAGGCTTTCTGCCGAGAAGAGCAGAGAGCTGACCAAAAGACTAGCCAAAGCATCGCAGACCAGTAAGGGGAGCATTGATCTGGGTGAGGGGAGGCAGGCTTGGGCAGTGGGTAGGACTAAATGTTACTGGGTAAGAGGGACGGCATATGCGCATGAGCAAATGGGTCTGGAAATCAACCACGTGCTCTGCCTTGAACATGGTAGAAAATGAGGCCAGGGAGGTCCAAGCTGGTGAATCTGGAGGGGTTAATGAAGTCTTGGGGTATTTTGAAATGTCAATATCCCTAAGGGAGGTGTTATACTTTTTAAATGAGGTGCTCCCTTCCACCTCAGGACTTATGATGTACAGTGGATGGTGCTTCCTAAAGACCAATAGATTATGAAGGCTTTTCCCTCAGCAATAGATTGCACCCTGGATACACCCATAATACAGGGACATTGCTGATAAGTGGTATAAAGTAGGAAGCCAGCTGTGCCTTAGTGGGCATAAGTTGGTCCTGTTCCTTCCTATGACTGCTTTGGCTTCATGACTTCTTGTTCCACATGCTTACTTTACCATGGTGGACTGCCCTTGCCTCAGGCTCAAAGTCACATAGCCAGAGAGGCACAGGATGAAACATTTGAAACTCTGACCTCATATCTTTCTTGCTCTTTAAGTCATTTCTTTTAGTTGTTTGTCCCACTGATGATAAACTGACTAACAGCGGCTAATGAGATGTGCTTCCCATCAGTAAAATGGAGTCTCCTAGGATCCTGTTCTCCATCTGGAGAATCTGGAGTCAGGTGAGAGACTAGAGGACAAGGCAGGGATGGAGGGAAGAGAGAGGGCAGGATGGGGATTTGTCTCATCCTTGCCATGTGTATTAGGCTAGTTTTTCTGGTTTTAATAGAATACTTTTAAAATGTTACCTGCAAGTGCTGTTCTGTCTGGGAGAAGGAAAAGCTGATGCAGTACCACTGATGATCTGAGATGAGGCCAGGGGAGGAAAGCTATCAATGGCGGTTCTCGAAAAGAATGTTTCAGAAAAGGTAGAGTCAGCACTCAGTAGATATCCACTGAGTTGAGTCGGATTTAATGGTAGCCTCCTGGATGAGACAAAGCAAGAAGCTCAGATGAAAAGCACATGCTCTGCAGAAGCTTAGAACCCTCTTGAGACAATGTCCCTGTCTCTGTTGTCAAGGTCCAGGACTGCCCCTTTGTACACTCTGTCCTTACAGACCAAGCTTGCACGAGGCCCAGCATTTTTCTTTCTGTCCTTATGGCAGACTGACACTGAGCACACACTTGTAAATGAGCGCCTCATTTAGAGTAGATTCAACTTTGGGAAACAGTAGATGGTGGACACAAAATGAACTCAGTGGTATTTTTTTGTGTTTTGTTTTGTCTCACAATTCTTTGGGATCTCTCTCTCTGTGTCTCTCTTTCTGTCTCTCTCTGTCTCTGTCTCTCTCCCCCTCCCTGCCTCCCTCCCTCCCGTCCTTTCTTTCAACATTGTCTATCTTTTGTTTGTATGTTGTAGTTTCCAATTTTGTTTTACTGGGTTTTCAGTGTGTGTCTCAGAGTGTGTGTGTTTCTTATTTTTCCCCATTGGCGTCCCTTCCCTTTGTTTCTTTTGTCCTGTTCTGGTTTGTTTACTTTATTTCGTCTTTTATCATCATTGTTATAATTTTATGACTGTATTCTGATGAGGGAGAGAAGGAAGGGTAAGGACTTGGGTGGATGGAGGAGTGGGGAGGATCTGAGAGGGGTTGGGGAGGGGAAACTGAGATTAGAATATTATATTAAAAATCCTGTTTTCAATATAGAAGGAAGGAAGGAAGAGAGGAACCTAGGGGCCACAATGCCTTCCTAGGGAGGGGAAGGCAGAGAGTTGTGCATCATGGGCTTCACATTCCTGAAGAGGAGAGACCAAAAACCTGAGACATACATGGCCTGAGATGCAAGGAGGTGGCATAGTAGGACATGGCTCTTTATCAATCTGTATCTCCTCCACTGGGTTCTCTGTCCCCTAGATCTCTGGCCTTCTCTGGTGACTTTTCTCTTCCATCCAACATGGCCTGCCAAGGTCAACGAGGAGAAGACACAAAGGAACAGATCAAGAGCTAATTCTTGACAGTTGAGTTTTCTAAATAGGTTTAAAAACACATATCAAGGGCAACATTCTTGAAAGCAAAGGCTTTTGATTTGAAACTTTTTTCACTTCAAAACATTAAATCCTGGAAGAAGCTGAAGATACCGTTCACCACAAAACAGTGCTTCCCAACCCCATCCCACAGAGAATGACTCCTCTTTTCTTTAATTCAATTTTGCCATAACAGAAAATTAAAAAAAAAAAAAAAAGTGAGAGAACAGTAAAATGGCCTGATGTTCTCACTGTTCAATTGGGAACAAGTGGCCTCAGCCTTTTTCATCTCTTTCTGACTCTCTCCACGATGTGGGTGATCTCACAGCAAATTATCACATTTTATCTGCAAGTACTTCTGTGACCTTGATATAGGACTTTAGAAAACACAGCCTCAGAGCCGGAGAGGTGGCTGAGTGGGTAAAGATGCTTACCAGGAAAGTCTGGAACCCCAAGTTCTAGTGCCAGGAAAGGCTGGAACCCTGAGTTCCAGTCCTAGGTCCCATGTAAAGATGGGAGGAGAGAACTGAATCCTGAAAGCTTTTCTTTAACCTCCATATGTGCGTGCGCCTTCCTCTGCATGTGTCTCACACACACATGCACACACACACACACACACACACACGCATGCACACATGCTAATAATAAGCAAAAAGTTAAAAAAGAAATCACAACCCTAGTATAATGGTGGTACCTAAAGATAATTAATGGTAATTACTGACTGTGTAGACAGTTCCCTAGTTTACATAATTTTTAAGGTGAGAGAAAATGATGTAATTATATTAATCTTAAAAATAAAATAAATAATAAAAATAAAATTTATGTTTTTAATGAATTGTTTTAGATTAGTGTGTAAAGTAGCACTTTCATCTTAGAAGACCTTACAGCTAGTAATTTGTCAAATCTTTTATTATTATGAACAAAACTCATAGGTAAATTTGATCTATATATACACAAATATCGATAGAATGCTCTAGTAGGGTTATGATGCAGGAATAAAACAAAAGCCACTTGACTCATTCATTTTATGTTTATCTACTTGGACACTACTATGTGGGAAATATACTTATGTAGTTCTGTCTCAGGCTTGAGCATAGAGTCACAGTGGAAATGACAACTGTGAGCACAGACCCACACAGGATCACATATAGTGGTTTAATTACTACGAACAGTGTTGTTGCCTGACACACTTGTTGAGATGATGAGCAACTTCTGAAAGAGTTTTTAACGAAACAGGCTCTACATCTCCTTGACAGTGTTATTACTAGCCTCAAAAATTGAGTGTGCATTTAAAGTATATAAAGTTTCTTTTTGTCTGTGAAGTGGCATCGGCCCCACGTTCGGCTAACTGTAGGTGATTTTTAAGCCTGCATTGACCACCTGTGTAATCAACATGCTTGTGGGGCTTAGCCGGGTCTCTAGTGTTGGGGCAATCCTACGCATTGTTAAGGCCTCCTGCCCACCAAATTCCAGAACTATTTCAGATTAAAGGTTATTGAAGACACTTAACAAAATTTAATGTTCTTCAATGATTTTTAATTGAATACTGAGTGGAACTAAGATATTATCTAGAAGAACATTATTTGTATAACTGGAGATATCATAGACAAGAATTTTATAGAGTAGATAATACTATTAACGCTGTTTTGTAGATTAACTGGTGAGTTGTTCATATTTTCTCATTATACTTCCATATAGATTAGAAACATTTGAAATAAAAATCTTTAGAGAAATACCCTAACCTCCCCCTTCTCCCCCAGTTTGCTACAGAAGCGGTCCCATCCTCCTTGAGAACTGGCACCATCCTCAATAGACACTGCTTCAGAGGGAGGGGAAGCTGAGGGAGCAGGAAGGATCAAAGTAGGGGTGAGCTTTAGTGAGCCCTTGGGGGCTGGGTGGCAGAGGTGTCTCTCGGAACTCCTTTAGGTGTGAGCTTGGGTTTCTCAGGGTAGTAATGAGTCCTGTTCTCTTTAGAGTGCTAGAAGGGGCAGTCACCTACCGGGAAGGGAGGTTAGCAGGCACTGGGTGGTTGATGGAAGGTGAAGGTTCCTTCCAGCAGGGGTCAGCAGAGAGTTAAGGGTGTGATAGCCTCTGCCTCTCCCATGGGACTCTGGTGCTGCGGGGCTTTGGACTCAGCAGCCTGCTTGAGCAAGAAGGGCAGTGGAGAGGAACAGAGCAGAACAAGGGCCACAAGAATTTGAGGGAGTGACTCAAGCTTAAAACGTCTTAATGATTTGATAGCATTCATGGAGAAGGAGCTAAGTTATTTTTGCTGTCAAGTGAAAGTGGGGCTGACAGTCACGTTGCATTCCTTTCAGCAAGCCTGGCTTTTGCGGTGTTTGGAAATGTGAGCAGCCATAGTCTTCTGAGTCCCATGTATCCGTTGGGTAGAATATTCACTTAGTACTGCCAGACACTTGCTATTTCACGTTTTCAAAGCCATTGTTCACCAAGCCCTCAGAGATCTGAGAAGGTGAGGGTGTCACTGAATATCCAGAACATGTCAGAGAGACAGCCAGGACCTGGACACAGACCTAGAGCCGCCATTTTTTTTTAAAAGAAGCTGGAAGCTTCTAGGGAAAAGGTCATGTCCAAAATCATGAGTATGGAGACGTCCCTAAGTCCTGGGCGTCCCTTTCTCCGCTCTTTAGTAAGAGACAAGAAAGAACTGTGTTCCTGACTGAGGCCTAAGGAGAATGAGTGGGTTCCTGTGAAATAAAACCCTTGTGCCTTCAGCCCCTGCTAATCAGAGAATGCCACAGGAACTGGCAGGGGCAGATGGCTGAGATCCTATCACGGCAGCCTCAGGATTTAGGAACATTAATTTTAAAGGGGGATTAAAGCACAGAAGAACATTTTTAAAACATTATGCATTTTCATAAGCACCTAGGCATGCTTTCTGGGTTCACGTGACAGGTCTTTGTATCAAACTGTGATGAAAGTGAGGGGCACTTACCACGAATCTGTGTGATGAGGGAGTCGGTATTTGTTCTGCTGAAACACCGGCTAGAGTTACTCTTATGTCTCATTTTTAGTTTTCTGGCTCCTGGGATAGAGTGTACTGCTCTGGGTTGCTAACCTGCAGAATGGGTTTTGTATCTTGAAGAAGAATCCTAGAGACAAGCATGGAGCACCTTTAGATAAAGTATTTCTTTACTAGGTAGAAAAAATACATTTAAGATATATTCTTTGAACGTCTCATGCATGCGTACGATGAAGTTGATCATATCCGCTCCCTGTTTCTCTGACTCTGACTCTTTCCATGTCCCTTGCTTCCTTGCTCCCTCTCAACTTCATGTCCTTTTTATTTAACACATGACTAACATGATATATTGTTAATTTCATTTCTAAACTGTTGTCACACATGACTGGTGCTGGTAGTGAGGTGGGCAACGGGGGTGGGTGCTGTGGGATAGGAAAAAACCTCAAGAGCAAAAAATCCACTGGGACTACCAGTCATGAATTCTAAGTCTTTTGTTGCCTCACTTAAAGGCAGAGCCTCCTTCTTTCCTGTATAGAAGCAGCGGCCACAAAAGGCCCAAAGGGACTCATATTAGGGAAGCAGCCAAAGAGTGATGGAGTTTTGAAAGGAGACAAATGTCAGGAGAGAAAGGAGCAAAGTCACCGTGAGTGGAAAGAATGGGAGGGAAGCTTGGAGAGAGGCCTGGGCCAGAAAAAGACATGGGCATCAAAGGGAAAGGAGAAGGGCGGGAGCAGTCAAAGCCCCATGCCCCCAGGTCATGTGTTAGTAATATTCTATTGCTATACTTCAGTCAGGTACTGTCTGAGGAACCCTTAAGGACTTTAATGCTTTTATAGCACGATCATAATGGCTGAGTGGGACATCTTTGATTTTTGTTCTCTTGCTTACTTGGGAGAGGGGCGGCAACTCTCAGACCCCCTAGCGCAGCAGTTTCCAACCTGTGGGCCGAAACCCCTTGTTGGGGTCAAGTGACCCTTTCACAGGGGTCACTTAAAACCGTTGGGAATATCAGATATTTACATTATGAGTCACAAAAGTGACAAAATCACAGTCACGGAGTAGCAACGCAAGTAGTTATTGTGGTGGGGGTCACCACAACGTGAAAAACTCTATCAAAGGGTTGCAGCCTTCAGAAGGTTGAGCACCGCTACCCCAGAGCGTGCATCTGCAGATGAGGACTTTACCGCAGGGCTTACACTGGCCAAGAGTGGATGGAGGCAGCACAGTGGCCCAGAAGCAGCCTCGAGACACTTGCTTCTGCAGGCACTCTGCTCCTCCCCTCTGCCTCAATAACATGTCCGATTTGTTAAAAACAAACAAACCAAAATCTTGCTTAGTCTAATTCATGGTTCTCAGATGTACACAGGTGCACACTGGAAGATGAGCAACCTACTAAGTGCCAAATCCCTGACTCTTCCTTCCTCAGTAGCCACCTCTGCAGGAGTGGGCCTCATGAGTCCTTCTTCCATCCAGGCTGAAGTTTGCTGGGTATGATCTTGGGTGGATCTTGTGCAAGCAACCATGGCCACTGTGAGCCCAAGTGTCCAACGAGCCTGTCATGCCCAGAAAACACTCTTCTGTGACAGTCCTCCCTGGTCTCTGGCTCTCTGATGGTTCAGAGGTTGGAAACTGTGGCTGTTTATTGATCAGCTTGAAGAGACTTGGAAGAGTTGGACCCAGAATATAAAGCTATCTGGGGAGGAATACCAGAGTAAATTAAGTTTATCTAGCAAAACAACCCCTCCCCCCCCAATGTACAAACATAACATGGAATCAGAAGGTACGGCAGACCTTTGCCAGAGTAGCCAGTGCTCACACACCCTTTTGTTTGCCCCAAGATCCAAAGTGGAGAAGCTACAGGAATTGGGTGAAAAAATGGTGGCCTTGGGCAAATGCTAGGATATAAGACAACAAGGTTTTTTTTTTTTAAAAAAAAAAAAAAAAGAAAGGGGTAGTAAAGGCTTTGGTGAAGGAAAAACGATGAAGAGGTGTTTTTTACCAACCACTGGTGACCCTGATGATTAGTTAAAAGTCAGTTAATTTGAATGGCTTAAGACTCTAACCTTGGCCCCGACCTGTCTCTGGAACAGACAGAGGCTGAAAAGGTCCAAAGTGAATTATGCAGAGGCCACTTAGGCTAAGCCTCTTGGCGTTCTGAATTGGATGCCATTTTTAATTCTCATTTTCTCATGGCTGTGGCTGCCGCTGCCGCGTGTGTGTTTGTGTTTGCAGAAGCAGTTTAGGTCCTAGAATTTCCAGCCATCCTGTTAAGACCCAGGCCGCCTCGCTATCTCCTATCTTTGTCCCTCACCTCATTTTGAAGGATTGTTACACATGTGTAAGCACAATGGGATTATGTATTCATTGTGTTTGTCCACTCTTTTCTGTGCCACAAAAGGAGAAATAGCCTGCACTGCGACTTAAGGGCTTTCTGACCGCTCCAAAGTCATGACATTTCCTTTGCTCTTTGATGGCTGGCTTTGAAAAGCCGAGGAAGCTGGGTGACAAACTCTGTTGGCTCCAGGAGGGAGATGGCTCTTCGTTGTTGTGAAAAAGCGCATTTGGTAACTTTTAAAAAGCAAATTGAGGGCTTAATGGAGCACACAGTCTTCTTTGGAGATTGCTACAAGGTGGATTGTCTTGATAAAACATTTGAAGCCAGAAATCCATCAAGCGTCCCTCAGTATAAGCACCGACCTAAACCCCACCCCCACTCTCACTGAACTTCAGTCTTTTTTTTTTTTTTTTTTGAATAGAGAAAGGAGAACTGTCCAGTACCTTTCATTTTGTCTTCTTTGCAGTTCCCCTTTCTGGTCCCAATCAAATGAGAGAGCCCAGCGATGAACTATTTTGAGTCTGAGACCAGAGGTACTGGGAAGTAAGTTTAGGCTCAGCTTTCTGGGGTCCAGCAGAAGCTGTGACCATGCACTCTTGCTGACTTAGCATGTTCTTTCACTACGAAGGACAAACCTCGTACTAAACACCAGCCAGTACTGACGTTCACCCCAGACAGAAAGTGTAAAGTCATGTTGAGTCCTCCACCACACTTAGCTGTCTGTGGGGTTGCCATCACCAGCCGATAGAAGAGTCTTCAGCTTGGAAGTACTGAACCAGGTACAGATCACTCCCAGGAAGGCATCATTTCCAGTTTTTCTATGAGGGTAATATTTATATTAAGTAGTTTTTTGGTTAACGAGTATATTTTAATTACTAATTCCTAATGAGTGCTAATTTAATTAGTACTTTCTAAGCCTTAGTTCAGAGGCTGTTGTCTACTGTTGGAGGGAGGGAGGTTACACACCCCTTCTCATGAGCTCTCCGTGAAATCCTAACTCATGGATAATGCTGAGAAAGGAAAAAAGGTGGCTGGAACCCCAGATGGGATTCTCCTGAAAAAGAGAATATACACTTTGCAGAATAAGTTGTGTTCTATTGTGAGCAATGGGTTACATGACATGAGGAGTAGACACAGGTGAGGAGGAGGGCTGACCACAGTGGCCCCGTCCAACACAGTGGCCCCGTCCAACCTGCCGGCCATTTGCTGTGCGGCTCTTGAGCCGAGGTGAGCTGTGACAGCAGCATTTGACTTCTGTTTTTATTCCATTCTTCTTTGGAAGAGAAAAACACACATAAATAGACAGAGCGATATAAGATCAACCGCACCTTACTACCTAGTGCAAACACGCAAGCGATGCACTACTTAAGCCGTTTTTTGCTCTTGGCTTTAAAGTTGTTTAAAAGAAACAGGATGTCATGAAATTGAAGTCTTCTTCAGTCTCTTCCTAGGGTTCTCTCATGTTCCCCTTTCCCCAGGAAACAGGACTTTATGACCTTGGTTTATTTTCCTACCTTACAAAACACCTACAGTTCTGCTGATGTCTTTGTTGTCACTTTGAAGTATATATATATTTGGTTTTTCAAGACAGGGTTTCTCTATGTAGCCTTGGCTGTCCTGGAACTCACTCTGTAGACCAGGCTGGCCTCGAACTCAGAAATTCACCTGCCTCTGCCTCCCAAGAGCTGGGTTAAAGGCGTGCACCACCACTGCCCGGCCATTTTGAATTATTTATTTATCTATTTGTTTATTTTAAAGACAGGACGTTGCTGTGTAACCTAGGTGGGTTTTAAGCTCCCGCTCTTCCCCCTGCCTTGGACTTCCAAATACTGTGCTCCTTTTCAAATTAATATTTTTGGTTAGCATGCATAGTAGTGGGTTTCATCATGGCATCTTCACGTGCATGTGTTATTATGCTTGAGTTTTGAAGTTAGTTTTGAAGTTCTCATGTGTTTATCTTCTAGGTCTTTCCATGTGCAGATCTGTGCATCACTTCATTTTAGTTTCTTAGTTGTATGGTGATATAAAGACAGCTTCTTGCCATGTGCATGCATGCCAAGAACTCTCCAGAATGTCCCCTGGCAGGCTGTGTGTCACAACAAGAATGTTCCTCTTAGGGTTGCTCCTGGGCTGTTTTTCCTCTTCGCTGTGCTCTGGCTTTCCTCTTCCTGGTTTACTCCATTGTTTTGGCAGAGGCCATATCAGAGCAGCTTCCTGAGATGGGCTCTGAGTGGGTTTTGAGAACCTGAAAACCTAAAGATGAGTGTGTTTCACCTTTATACTTAACTGCTTTTGCTGGATGCATAACGCTACGTTGGAAATGCTTCCAACGGACTTATAAGACAGTGAGTGAGTCATTGTCCTCCACCTTCAGTGTAGGCGGGCAGGGCCAGGCGCTATTCTGGTAACTCCTGCTGTTGCTCTTATAGCATCTGGAATCTTAGCAAAGGCATCCTGACACGGATTAGTTCTCATCTACTTGCTGGGCAGTGTTGGGGTACACTGGGCATGTTCTGGTCAGGGAGGGGTCTAGGATTATTTCTCTTATGTTACTCCCTGCTTGCCTTCATTCTCTTTCAGCATCTTGGGTTACTTAGTTGTCCCTCTTAAATTTTGTATATGCTTTAATTTTTTCTGTCACTTTTTTTGTTCTACTTTAAGGCTTAGTCTCAACCAATCAACCAACCAGCCAGCCAGCCAACCAAACTTACTTAATCCTGAAAATGAGTTTTTTTTCCTTCTTCTTGCTGAATCATCTTTAATCTTATGGATCCTTAAAGTTATTCCTCTTCATTTTCCTTTGTTTAAAAACCATACCTCGTTCTTAGTTTGTAGATACACAACCTTGCCCTTCACATCTGCAATGCTGCCAATATTAATGCAGAAAGTGTCTTTCCCCACACTGAGTCTGGCACCTTGAAATTGTCCTCTCATCTTTCAGAGGATTTTGAGTGCCTGGGATCCTCTGCCGACCCTTCATGTCTGAGTTGGTTAGTCAACCTGATAGGGATGCCATAAATTAGACTTCAATGAAAAGAAGTCTGCCTTTCTGCTTGGAAACCACCCCCGTCATTTCCCTTCAAATCTGAATGAATAGTATGACTAACATTGGGCAGTTTTAGTTGCTAGGAGACATGTATGAGCCATGGGCCTCTTAAGTATTGTTTTTAAATTAATTTTTTAGGTTGGCATACAAGTTTTTGTGTTCTTGAACTGGATCATAATTCTGGTTACCAGCATCTAAAAACCAAGCAGAGAAAAAAGGCTGCTGGATCCAGTCTTCAGAGTTAATATTCATTCTCTAATCTGTAGTCTCTTTTGCCCTCTCCAGAGAATTAACTTCAGAGTCAGGAGGATCAATTTCTCTAGTGGGCAAGCAAGAATAGAATTTGGGGTCTAAGTGCTTCTTACACAGACGTTCACCTGTTTTCTTGTTTATAGCTCATCTCCACTCCCATGTCCTGTCCAGTGTTGCTGGAAAAGCCGATCATAAATTTCAGGTGAGCCTGTCCACTAAATCAGAGCTGCTTCTCCATTTATTTGCTGCCAGATTAGAAGTTGGCTTTCTCTATCCATGAAGGCAGTTACTGCTCACCTGGCTGCTGCTGTCTCAGTGCATGGCATTTGTTTAGGTGGTATGCCTTGGAACTCTCCCCAATGTTTCATTTGGGGTAAAGAATGCATGGCTTTCTACCATAATTGGAAGCTGGTTTGACCTTATTTTTCTCTGTAGTTAAATGTTTTGATTTTCCCATTTATACGTTAAACTACATATCTATCTATCTATCTACCAGAAGATTGTTATTAATTTTAATTTTTAGATAAAAAGCATAAATTTCCAACATGACTGAGTATTTTGTCCTTGGCCTTTTGAGAGGTAAACCCATAGCTGTCACCCACCGTATTCTAGGTTTCCTGTTAATGCCACACCATCGTAATTGCTAAAATATTTATGGTACCCTTGCATTTGCTACGTTGCTTCTGTTCTGCTTTCTAGAACCATCTTGGCTGTTCTTAGAACTTGGCTCTTCTAAATACATGAAATTAGGGATGAGTTTGCTAATTTTTACTGTTATTGGGGTTGAAATCATATTATCAGGAAAATCCATCCTCATTTAGTCTGCCATCCATGAACAAGGTAGGCATTATTTATTCAAGATTTCTATGTGTTGTTTCATAATATTTTATAATTTTCTCTTGAATTACTTTGTCAGGTATGCTTTAAATTTCTTAATTGTTTTTGTCACTGTGAAGGGTATATATGCATAGGTGCTATTACATAGTTTAACTATGATTGCCAGTGCTGTACGGAGATATCATTCCTCTTTGTACTGGTTTTGTAGTCAAGAGAATAGTTCCTGCTTCTAATGACCACTCTACAAATCATTTTGCATTGGGAAGTGGCACAGAATATTAATTGAAAATAGTAGCATGTTAGTGTTTTTCTTCCCCAAATTTGCATCCTCCTGCATCATACTGCATAGCCTATAATTTCCACAGCAGTGTTGACCTTTACAACAGGGGACAAGGGACATCATTATTTAATTTTAATGATAGTATTTCTAAATTTTCATCATTCCCAATGATGTTTGCTTTTAGTTTTTGTTTTTGGGTATTTTAAAGTTTTTGTTAGTGACTAGAGAGATGTCTCAGTGGTTGAGAGAGCTTGATGCTCTTAATGAAGATCTGGGCTCAGTTCCCAGCACCCATGTTGGACAGCTCACAACCACCTGTAAATCCAAAGGATCTGGTGTCCTCTTCTGACCTCTATGGGTTTCTGCACACACATGATACACATCTACACTGAAGCACACACACATACAAAATCAAATACAGATTACAATCATTTTATTGTTTCTATTATTCTATTCATTGATTGATAAGAGTGTAATAAAACAGATAAATTCATGTTTAATTTGAGCTAATGGTTTGCCAACATCCAGTGCAAATCTTTTTCCTTCAAGTCATGAATGTGGATTCTGTTTGAACATATTTCCTGGTGTTAAACTTGCTATGCGTCTTGGGCTGAACCACAAATGGTGGTATAATTTAAAGTATATTCTATTAGATTGACTTATTAACATTTTAGGACTCTTCCATCTATGTTAATAATTAAAATTGGCTTGTAATTGTCTTTTGTTACACTGTATCTCGCTGGTTTTATGTTTATTGTAAATTGAGTGAAAACGGCGGGTAGCTTTTCCTTCCTCTTTGTAACGTTCCCTGTAGTTCAGGAAGCATTCCAACCTTGATGTTTTGGAAAAAGTACACAGTGGCTCTGGAGAGCAAAACACTGAGACTGTTGATTCTAGTTTTTGTTTCTGGAAAGACTCTGAAAAGATCTTTCCAGCAATGGCTCTATGAGGGGGATGGTGGGCAGATGTTAGTTGCTGGCTGTGCCCGTGTCCTTTGAACAGCTGTGATTCAAAAAACAAGGAAAGGAAGAAGATGCTCCCACATCACTGTGCCCATAAAGGACCCCATGTGATCCTAGGTATAGTCTCTAAATGTTCACTTTAAAAAATGTGCATTATTTTTAGAAAGTATTGCTGAGTATCATATGAACAACCATGGTCCTTTGACCTTTAAGATTTGAAAAGAGGCAAGACAACTCTGATGTTCTTTGCCATCTTGAGAGACTGTTTTTGTAATCTTGCAAACAAATTTGATTTCAGAGCCAGGATTACACAAGGACATAGCACTGGAGCCAAAGGTTGGCTTTGGAAGTGACCTCAGGAGAAGCTAAAATTTTAAAATTTTCTGGGATAACATTATTATTATTATTATTTTAATTTGCAAAGTAAAATTTGAAAGATTTCAAAGTACTTCCATTTTCAATCATGCGGCTGCCTTCACTGAAGTAAAATTTCACTGGAAATGAATATGGACCTAACTTGGGAATTGCTTTCCAATCTAAAAGAAGTTAGATAAACGTCTCTCCTAGACTCGGTTCTTTCTTACTTGAAGAGAAACAAGCCATGACTTTTAAAATCTTCACTGTGTTATGGAGTGGCAAGGAGACAGACACTCCCTTTAATGTGACCTCTTGTGCTAATATCCCACGTGCAGGCCAGGCTGAAAGAAAGTCTGGTTTTAGTATATCAGTTGTTCCATCTCAAAACAAGTTTAGTCACTAAAAATCGGGTCGTAGAATCATGAACCTTATCTCTTGTTGTGAGTCAGTGTGCCAGAAACACCTGCTGGAGGAAGGACATCTTCCTGCACACTCAGGTCCCATCACTTAGTGGCCAAGGAAAATCAGACTTTGCCTTGGTTTCCATTTTAATCCATGGAGAGTGAATGCTTACAAGCAGAAATGAGTTCATTCTCAGTCTTCTCTGCTGTTCACAACAGGAATAACATGGTTGAGGCTTTGGGCTGTGTTTCAGAAGTAGAGATTCAGACTTAGAGATTCATGTTGTCCAGAAGCAAAGTGAGGAAAATGCTTGTCAGGGGACCTGAACCTCGGTATAGAGCCCTAGGGAATGAGGGTGGCTTGCAGCAGTGCCTGTGGCAGCAGGTAACATGCTAGGATGACTTCTGACCAGAGCACATTTTTTTTTTCTTTTAGATTGAAAATGATGTTTTTTTTATTTTTTGTTCTGATAGATGGACATTTCCATCTTTTTGTTTCTGGAGTTGATCCCAGAGCCATGTGTGCTAGGCAGATGCTCGACCAATGAGCTATATCTGCAGCTGCCATTTCAGTCTTGATAGGCTCCCTAAGGGGTACCGACACATCTCATGCAGAGCAAAGGGGATGGATAGCTATTTACACAGTTCATCACCAGAGGTTCCATGTCTTCCCTTGAGTGGAACTTCCCTCACAGTGCATGATGGGATAATCTGGTGTGTGATTTACGTCTTTCCAATAGGAAGTACTGTTTAGTTGTATCCATAATGTACTAGTTACTTAAAACTTTCTCCAATAATGTCTAGCTTAAAGTTTGTTTCACTGTTTACTTTTTAATTGTGTGTGTGGCAGAGAGAGAGAGAGAGAGAGAGAGAGAGAGAGAGAGAGACAGAAAGAGAGAAAGAGAGAGAGAGAGTGAGTTTTGGGATGAGGATTAGAGGTATACTGTCTGTGATGAAGAATCTTGTATTTGGAACCTTGGTGTCAGGTCGAGAGGTGTTTCTTTAATCCCTGAGCAAGACCGTTCCTGCTCTTGTCCATTACAGATGTGCACCTGAGCTGTTCTGAGACGTTAAGCTCAGAACTGTGTCTTTTGCAATAAAAGGCCAATATTTTTCAATACTATGATTATAGTGCCTACTTAGTAAGTGATTACTAAGTAACCAATTGATTGGCTTCACTTTAAACTGCAACCAAGCACTCATGCTTTCTGAAACGTGCTATGGCTCATGTGGAGTGGTTCTGCCCCATGTTCTTGGGCTGTGGAATGGCCATGTTGCACCAAAAGATGTTTATCCTTCTGATCCTATGAGATACAGCTCCCTACCTTATAGGCTAGCCTTGATCCCTTCTCTATCCATGATGCTATCAAAGCAGCCACCCCAAAGTATCAAAGAATAGTGCTTGCTTATCTGGAGCACATATATAGAAAGTAGAAAAATCTGCCAATCTTGCAGGGTTTTTTGAATTACATTATTTCAATACTATTACTATTTTTGTGAGTTCTCCTTTTCACTTTTTGGTGGTTTGTGTGATATTTAAAACAGGAAGCTAATGGATGCTTTTGATCGTCTTGTCCCCAGCCCTGGGAAGAGAGGCAAGGTATAAGGCTACCTAGAGAGAGGAGTTGTTTTAAATTTAATTTTTCAGTATCTAGTTGCTACAGCTATTGCGGGCAAATGGATGAAAAGCGAATAAAGAAAATGAACCGATAAATCAATATTAACATTTCCCTTTTTGTGGCGCAGAATCAATCATAAAATCATGGCTGGGTCCCAATTTTTGGCACTAATCAAAATGACAACCTTGACTGTTGGGCTTATTCCTTCACGCGCTGGCTTTTGGGGGACAGAGATACAGTGTGGAAAGATGGAGTATCGACTGTTTCCACCAGAGATTCTGCTTGCTTTGTTCTTGTCCTGTTTTCCCTTTAAGAGGCTATCAAGGCCTCTGGTCCAGGTGCTAGTGTTACATAGTCACTCTTGTGCTGCTTACAGCACAAACACACCCTCTCCTTCTTCCTCAGATTCCAAGCCCCACTCTCTCCTCAACCCTGGAAGCTCAGTCCCCTACTAAGTATCCTATCCGGAGACTTTTCTTTATAAGCAGTACGCTGCTTACTAGGAAGAGTGATGTCAGCAAAACTGGCTAATTGTTGAGGCCCAGCACAAAGTGAAAGTATGGGATCCTTTGTTAAAAAACGATCAAGAGTTTCAGGATAGAGCCATCAGTTAAGCGCTGCATCTCTTTGAAGGGGTACGTGCACAGCTCTGTGTCCACTAGCGCTGGCCCACAATCAGATGCCTTCTTGGAAGCTGCGTTGGAGGATGTTTGGAGGCGCAGTATCTCTGGGTCCCTTTCTGATCTTTTCTGGCGACGCTCTCTCCTACAGTCTCAAATCTCTGCTCACGGTTCCAGTTCTATCTTCCTTTCTTTACTGTCTCTTCTCCGGTTTGGAAGTTCATCTCTCTGTGTTCTAGCTCTGCATTGTTCCTGAAACATGTCTGAAGGTGGGTTGCGCTGGCTCCTTTATTTGTTGACTCTTGGCTTCAGACTCACAGTTCTGCTTCTTCTCTCTGCCTTTCTGCTGTCACTCTGGTCCTTGTCTCCTGGGGCGCATCCAGGCACTGCAGGGTAAATGCCTATGCACCGCTCTGCCTGCCTCTGCCTCCCTCTGCACCCCCTCCAGCCTGCTCTTAGAGAGCAGAGCCTGTCTCTCCTGTTCTCAGAACCCTCCACAGTTCCCATCTCATGCGTCTCATCTTACTTTTGAGTCCTAATCTGCTATCCTCTTTACTTTGGCCCGGACACCCTGGACTCCGCTTTTCCTAGGCAATGGAAACCATATTTGTACAAAGGAAGGATTGTGCTTCCTGTTCACCGAAAGTAGCCTGCTCTTCCCCCAGATAACCACGTGGCTCACCGCGGCTCAGGTTTCAGGTCTTCTTCAAACGCCAGCCCTCCTTCCTTTGCTCCAAAGTCAGCTCCACATTTTCTTTTCTTTCCTTATCGCTTTTCACCATCTGCTGTGAAAAGTATTGTACTTGTGTATTTATTTATTGCTTGCATCTCCTTTCTAGAAAAAACGGCAGGAAGGCAGGGATTTTTGTGGGCTTGTTTTTCCCCAAGTCCCCTAGTACCTAGCCAGCGTGTTACCTAGTACCTAACCTTTTGACATTGCAACATAATACTGTTATCTACAAAGTTCATGCTTGAGCACTGTGGAATTTAGTTACAAGAAAAAAAAATTCAAAAATGTATAATGTTTCAGTTAAGTTTATGATTTTGTGTTGGGCCACACTAATAGCTATCTTGGGCCACAAGCAACTACACATGGTACATGGGTACAGGCCACAGGTTGGACACTCTCTCTTTGGAGGGTGCCTGACATAGTTGGTACTCACTTATCGTAGGAAGAGGATGAATCTTTGCCAGAATCGGGCTTCGTTGATTATTTTCTGCTATATTTCACTGCTGTCTGATCATGGCCTGCTTGGCTATCACTTCCTCAACACACAGACACACACAGACACAGAGATACATACACACACGTGTGCATACATGAGTGCACACACATAGAGACACACACAGACACCACACACACATGCAAGCAGGAATGCGCAGACACACACACAGACACAGACACACATGCACACACATATATGCACATACATAGAGACACACAGACACAGGCATACATGCACACACATACAAACACACAGACACACATACATGCAAGCACACATGTGTAGGCACACACAGACTCAGGCACACATGCACACACATATATGCACATATATAGAGACACACAGACACAGGCACACATGCACACAGGTGTATACACACATGCACACACATAGAGACACACACAGACACACACATGCAAGCACTCATGTGCACACACACACACAGACAAAGCACACATGCACACATATATATGCACATACATAGAGACACACACAGACACAGGCACACATGCACACACCTGTGCACACACACATGCACACACATGCACACACACAGACACAAGCACACATGCACACACCTGTGCACACACATGCACACACACAGACACAGGCACACATGCACACACCTGTGCACACACACATGCACACACATGCACACACACAGACACAAGCACACATGCACACACCTGTGCACACACATGCACACACACAGACACAAGCACACATGCACACATATATATGCACATACATAGAGACACACACAGACACAGGCACACATGCACACACCTGTGCACACACACGTGCACACACATGCACACACAGACACAAGCACACATGCACACACCTGTGCACACACATGCACACACACAGACACAGGCACACACCTGTGCACACACACATGCATACACATGTACATACACATGCATACACATGCACACACATAGACACAAGCACACATACACACACCTGTGCACATACACATGCTATTTATTCAGCTTTGGATCAAAGAGAGACTGATCCCTGACCTTATGTTAATTACATGCTATAAGAAATGAAGAAGAGTAATGGGAAGAGAGAGAGAGAGAGAGAGAGAGAGAGAGAGAGAGAGAGGTGTAGAGTAGATGAAAGAGTGAAGAGGTTATTTCTTGTGACTTGGTAAGAGCACAGTTAGTGGCTTTGAGGTTCCATCTTAGAAGGTCTCTTTGAGGAGGTGACATTTTAAAGAACCCCACATTGGAAATAAAAGCCACTGCAGGTAGAGTGTGTCAGGGCAATGGTGAGCCTAGGAAGACAAGGTGGTGGGTGCCTTGCAAGGAAGGTAAGCAGTTAGGATTCTCATCTAAGGTCTTGTATCTGTAATAAGCTGAAAGCCCCTCCTGGCTCTGAGGGCTTAGCATCTACAGACTCCGATGCTGTCTTTTAGAGCATAAATCATGGTCTTTGGAGTCAAGTATCCCTGGATCTCAATTCCATTTCTCCCATTTGGTTTGGTTTTGTGAGATACATTCACTAACCAGTGCTTACCGTTTGTTCCTGGGCAAGGTGTTACAGACACTTTTCCCTTGGAGGCTCACATGCCCATCTACCAGATGGGAGATCTGTTGAGGTTGTAGAGGGCAGGGATTGGGGACCCCTGCTATGCTCTGGGTTAATTCCTCACTGCTGCATTTGGGGAGACCAGGGGAAATCTTGGGGAGCAGTTTGAGGTAGTAGCTTGGTACCAACCATACAGAAATAAAGCATTTTAAACTGTGACTCATCAGAGAATGAGCCCAAGGAAGAGGATATAAGGGTATAACATGGTGAAAATGCCGACCATTTCCACCAGATGCTGTTGCCCTGTGACTGGGTGGAGAAATACAGAACACTTGACTTACATGGTCTTAATGACTTGTGTGTATTCCCAGTCAAGAAGCAAATGGCCAAGGGAACAGGCTCAAAGCAGGGCTCTGTGTTCAAGCTGAGACTGTCTCCCTACTTGGACTACAGTCTTAGGGAGTCGCTGGTGCTCTCTGGATCTCAGTCTCTTATGGGAAGAGGCCATAATAAATGCCTGGAGAGGATGCCACTTCCCTAAGGTTGGTGAGGACACCGAGAGTACTTATGAAGCTGACATAATTAAACAGCATCTTGCTCTTGGTCTCTTGCTCCTCTCTTGCTCTTTCTCTGCTTCCCTTTCCCCCTCTCTCCCCATTCCCTCCCCCCTTTCTCCATGTGCTCATGGCCGGCCTCTACTCTTCTACTTCTCCTCCCTCTCTCTCTGCCTTTCTCTGCCTCTACTATCTTCTTAACTCCCCTCCCCATGCCCTGAATAAACTCTATTCTATAAAAAAAAGAAGAAGAAAATTCAACAGCATCTTAGGCACATGCCTGAGTTTGGACATGCTCCGTGTTGCTAAAGCAGAGTGTCTGGGACCAGTGGTACATAAAGGACAAGGTTGTTGGGACTATATAGTCAAAGATGAAGGCTCTGACATCAATTGAGAGACTTCACACTGACTCGTCCCATGGTAGAGGGTGAAAGGGCAAGATAGTGTAAGGGAGCAGGAGAGTGGGGCTAAGCCTGCATTTATGAAAAGTCCGTTTTCACCAGTGAATCCATTCCCAGGATAATGACACAATTCACTGGGAACAGAGGCCTTGTGATGTAAACACTGAGAAGTTTACACTTCTCTGCTGCGTATGGTGGACTTTATCTGTAATTCTAGCACTTGGGAAGCTGAAGAAGAGTTGCTGTAAGTTTGAAGCTAGCCTAGGATACATGATGAATTTGAGGCCAGTTGGGATTACATAGCAAGCTCCAGGCTAGCCTGGGTTACATATTAAGATCCTGTCTCAAAAAGAATAAAGTGTTATTTTTCAGCATCTTCAGGATTACATTGTAGTTCTCGAATGTTGACCTTCTAAGTTCTATTTCCAATCAATTGGGCTCTTCTCTAGGACTTTCTCCAGTCAAGGTAACAGAAAATGAAGAGATAAAAAAGGAAGAGGTTAAAGTGCATATTCCAATAGCTGGGAATTCCAAATCAGTGAATGACCTGGATATTCTTACAAAAGTGGTAATTAAAAATTCAAAGTCATAAAATGAAACTTTCATGGTGAGACTCATATGTATAAAATCAAGTGATCCACCTTGTTATCTTGCTGTCTCTCAAATTTTGGGATTATAGATATGTGCTACCTATGCCTATAATCTTTTGACTTTTTTTTGACTGAAAAAACAAAGTCAGCTTTCTTTTTCATTGTTGTTGGGTTTTGTGATGTAGGGTATTGTGTAGCCCAGGTTGGCCCCTAACTCACTACCTTGAACTCTTGATGACCCTACCTCCTCTTTCCAAGTCTTGAAAGACATGTGCTCGAGAGCATGAGTTTTCTAATATATAATTATGGCCATTGCTTGGCAAACATGACTCAGAAATATTTATTTTTTTACTCAGTATTTCATTATCATTGAGGTATATTTTAATATAATTGTATGCAAAAATGTTAAATTTACAGTTCCATGGTACTGTCACACAGATCAATAGAAATGAATAAAAGCAAGATAAGTAAGCTCATACATACGATCAACCGAGTTTTGACAAAAATCCTGAGACAGTTCAACAAGGAAAAATTAATTCAAGAAATGATGCCAGAACAAAATAATACACTTAAAAATTTTAAATATGGATTATAGTCCTAAAAATTAAAATGTAAACTATAAAGATTTTAGAAGAAAATTTCCTGATCTTGAGTAAGGCATGAAAAACAGAAATCAAATGAATTGTATCTCATCAAAAAATTTTAATTTCCTTACACTATTAAGAAATTCAGAAATGAAGATGGCTCTTTAGACTTCCAAAGTATGGGCTGACAAGATGGTTTGTCAGGTAAAGTCACTTGCTGCCAAGCCTGATGACCAGAGTTAAATCCCTGGGATCCACAGGGTGGAAGGAGGCTGGCTGCACACAAATTACCCTCTGACCTCCACATGTGCAAGCTCACAACCTGAGTAGACAACTACACTGCTACTGCATCTCAACTGCCACTCTCAGATGTAGCCCTCCTCTTCCTAAGCCCACTGTGAATTGTAAATCCAGGTACTTTGTTTTCCAGTTTCCTTCAATGCACTTTTAACAGAGAGCAGTCATTTTCTCCCCCCCCGATTTATTGATTGATTGATTGATTGATTGATTGTATGTGAGTACACTGTTGCTGTCTTCAGACACACCAGAAGAGGGCATCAGATCCCATTACAGATGGCTGTGAGCCACCATGTGGTTGTTGGGAATTGAACTCGGGACCTCTGGAAGAGCAGTCAGCGCTCTTAACTGGTGAGTCAGCTCTTCAGCAGGTCATCTCTTTGCCTTTAGAAGATGGAAGCACAGTAGAAGACAAACGGCCACATTCCTGGATTGACTTTCTTCCGGTGGTAAAAGGTTGCCTAGAAGTCATACTTCACACTATTGCCTGCTCTGACTTGAGAGTATTTCATCATCTTTTGAGGACGAGTGTTTCATACAGATGGATCAGGGTCACTGGAGGTTTTGTGGCACTGGGTCTTGAGGCCAGGACCTTATGCCTTGTAGGCAAGGCTTCCACCACTGAGCTATTAGTTAAAATTAATTTCTTTGTTAAATATGTCCCATCAATCTTTGTCTGAAAGGAATGTTCACGTTTACTTCTGAATATTTTTCTAAATTATTCTGAGCATGAAAGACTTGCTTTTTTTTATTGTCCAACTTTTCCTACATACAGATCTAAGAGAAACAAATGGAGTAGGCCCTGCATGACAGAGGGGCTTCAACCTTCTCCAGACAGAGTCGCCATCTGGGGACCAAGTGTTCAAACACATGGGTCTCTGGGGGATGTACTAGTTAGTTACTTTTCTACTGCTGTGATAGAACACCATGACCAAGGCTAATGGAGGGCACAGGAGCTGAGAACCCAAGTTCAAGATCACCCTTGGCTACATAGCAAGTTCAAGGCCAGCCTGGGGTACAAAAAACCCTTTCTCAAAAAAAAAAAAAAAAAACAAACCCAAAAAACAACAAAAAATAAAACACAAAAAACCCCAAAACAACCAAACCCCCAAACAAACAAAACACCAAAACACCAAACCAAGCTGACAAGAAACCCAAAAAGTAAAAGAAAGAAACAGGGTTAACCAGCAGGGGGAGCTTTGCCCAAAGAGCAGACCAGGGTCATGGGCACCCTTTTCACTGGACACTCAGAGTGGATGAAGACAGATGAGGAAGGACTAGGTCAGGACAAACGAAGAAAGGAAATTAAGTGCTGAAGGGAGGGGGAAGCCGAGAAGGCCGTTGGGCAGAGCACCTTAACTACCCCACAGCTGTGCCAGCCATCTTTGGCAGTGGTTCTCAACCTGTGGGTTATGACCTCTTTGTGGATCACACATCGGATATCCTGCATATCAGATATTTACACTATGATTAATAACCGTAGCAAAACCACAGTTATGAAGTAGCAACAAGATAATTTTACGGTTGGGGGTCACCACAACATGAGGAACAAGGATCGCAGCGTTAGGAAGGTTGAGAACCATCGGTTCAGGTTCTGCTGCCTCCTGCTGGCGGTCAGGTGGCCCCATCTGAGGGGTGAGGATGGAAGCTGGGGAGCCAGTTCTGTGTGTGAGCATTGATAAGCCAGACGGTGCGTTCCTAGGTGCAGCAGCCACTCAGTTTTCCTAACAAAATGAAAACAAAAACAAAAACAAAAACAAAAACCAAAAACCAAAACAAACCAAAACAAAAACCAAACTGAAAATCTGTTCTCAGGTCAATGAGAAAGGTGACAGATGATATGTTTCTAGCTTCCCTGTCGATTACCCATTGTGTTATGACGACTGTATATAGAAACACTGCAGATAAAAGTGTCTCAATTAAGACTTTAATTTAGATTTAATAAGAGTTATTATATGCTAATAAAAGATCAATTAGCAGTTAAATAGCCATTGATCCAGGTACAATAAGTACACCAGAAAGACATCAAGTTGTCATTGAAGAACTGGAGATTACAAGAGCAACATGTGAGCAATTAGATCCTCAATATATTCAGGATGTAATGAATGTCAATGCATTTAATTGCTACTTAACAAGGAAGCCCAATGTAAAGTCTCACGCCTATTAACTCACCTACCTGCTTGTGGTTCTTCAATAGGCTTGCCTATTCATCAATGCACTCAGCAATTGACTAAGCACACACCAGCTAACGTGAGAGGAACATCGGTATAGCTCTACCTTCCAAGAACTTAGAATTCAGTAGTGAAATAGAATTCGCTGAAATAAAAGGACAGAACGGGACAAGGTAGGAAGGACTAGTGCATTTTCCAGATGTCTTCTGACTAGCTTTCAACTGGTGCCATTGCTAACTGAAATTCTCTCGTGGTGAAAACAGTTTTGTGTTGTTGGGAACCATGATAAAGGGGAGTGCTTGTTACTCTGTCAGAATACAGCAAATCTGACTGATACAGCACGTGAAGAGGAGCTGAGAAGTCTCTGTGGTTTGTATTCTGGTGATCCAACAAGCTAAAGCTCTCTTTCTCTTCCGGGATGATGAGAGCAGAGGGTGATACCCATCGGCTTTCTACCGTGAGCTGAGAGAGACCTTTCCAGGAACCTCAAGGCCATAGTAATTACTCAAAGGGCAATCCGTGTCTCTTTAGCTCTTTCTTGGTGAAAGTTGGACCTGATACAGGACTCAGTGGTTGGACAGTATCAGCTCCTGTTTAATATGCTATGACCTAACGGGCCCCAAACCTGCACTTAGTAAGTCTCCCATGAGTGTTAGCCTTGGTGAGTATTTGACAGGGGGATTAAATGAACTTAAAGTGCTTCATCTTTAAGTTAATCCGGAACTTGGAGAAGAGATGTACTACAGACTATTCACACATGCGCACGTGTTTGTGTGTGTGTGTGTGTGTGTGTATGTGTGTGCGCCCGTGCGTGCGCGCACGTGCGCTCGCTTGTGTGTGCAGAAAGAATATGAATATCAATCTAGAGGATTCTTCTGGTCCTCCTCCTGACATTGGAAAGGAAACTCCAGAAACTTGAAAATCAGACCACGTACAGAGAAGGAGCTTAAATTGCAATTGTAAAGGAAATACATAAATCAAAGAAAAACAATCTGCTTGAAAACTTAAAAAAACCATCCAACTCAATAAAATACTTTGAAGATGGGCTATAATTGTTTCTCTAGGCCGATTTGGATTTGATTTGGTGAGTTTTTTTGTGCACAAAGTCAAACACGAGCTTTGAAAACTCCCTTTAATCTTAGAGATGGTGTTCCGACAGCTCAGTGAATTGGGTATACTTCCGACCACACTCTCTGTGTGGGGCTGTGGGGACAGGCAGCACACGACCATGCCTGTGGAAGGAAGTTGATGGGCGCATGGACAAAGGATGCTGATCTAGGCTGTGAGCGTCGCAGGCTTCTCTCAGCTCCAAATCTTATTTTATCAGATGTGAAAACTGGTGGGGTTTGCCCAGAGTAACTGGTTCACAGTTAAGCCTCCCCACTCTTGGCAATATGAAGAAAAATGGAAAGTAAAGGAATTAGGATGAAGGAAACTTGGTGCTTGCTTTTTCCCTTGGGTCTTCCCTTCCCCTAGAGGAGTCTGGGTAGGAGTGGGCAGGACATCGCTGAATAACTTAATCCGAACCATAGGACACAAGGGGCTTAAAAAGAGCAAAACAGCGATTTGAATAGCAAGCTCTTAAAAAACATCCCTTGTTCTCCACCTCCACATCCACAGAGCAGGCGCACATTCTGAGAGGAAATGAAATATCCCTCCTAAGCACACCAAGCGCAACAAAAGCCAAGTTAAGAAGGTTAGGGACTTAGTTGTCTCAACAACATGTCATCAAGTTGAGAAGAGTAGGAGGCACAGATAACAGGAGGGAGAGGGAACATCAAAAGCCACAAAGAGGAACAAGCCAGGTGCCTCACAAAGCAAAGCAAAGCCCCTTCTTCTGCCGTTTCATTAAGAGAAACTTAACTTTTAAACAGCCACTCAGGAAAGCCGCGGCGAATCTGCTTCTGTGTGACCCGAGTCAGCCGTGTGTGTTAAGAAACTGTGTTATCAGCATTTCCTGTGTGGCAACCCGTTCAAAAGCAAAAGTGTTAAGGATGTCCACATAATTCCACGGAGAAACAAAAATAGTGTCATGTTAAAATGGGATTTGATGTTCCAAAAACATTTTATCGGAAATTAGTGCTGTGGGATAAATAACACAGAAATGACCAGATGTACATGGCATTGCTTATCCGAGCTAAAGCTCATCACAATTTCACAGCACAAAATGAGACAATTGGACATTCTAGAGTCTGATTTTCTCTGTCCTCATCATGTTCAAGAAGTTGCTGACGTTTAGTTTCCAGGAAAGAAGTTTCTGATTGTGGAAGTGTGAGATCTGTATTCCCAGGGTTGCAAACTTGCTACAGGACCTGGAAAAAGGTCAGTTAGAAAATGAACTCCGGACAGGGCAAGAGGCAGGGGAGAGTGGGGGTTGGGGGGGGGGAGGACCAGCAAATTTGTCACACATCAAATTATTAAGAAAAAAAAATCTATTTACTTTTCTTTTCTATGTATGAGTGTTTTGCCTGCATGTCGGACTATGTAAACTCACATGCCTGGTGCTCACAGATTTTGAAGAAGGGGGCACTGGATCCCTTAGAACTGGATTTGCAGGTAGCTATGAGCTGTCACCATGTGGGTGCCGGTAGCAGAACTTGGGTCTTCTGCAAGAGTAGCAGGTACTCTTAATGGCTGAACCATCTCTTTGGGCCCCCTAGAAAATGTTTTTATGTCAAGTCAAAAACCTACCTCCAAGTAGCTTTCCAAATTTTGCAATTTCAGCCCTGCAGAGTGAGCTGGTTCTGTTTCCCCTAAGGCCATTTCTTTTTTCTTTTTCTCTTTTTTCTTTCTTTCTTTCCTTCCTTCCTTCCTTCCTTCCTTTCTTTTTTTTTTTTTTTTTTGTATCAAACTACCTTCTCCTTGGGCTAGAAATTCTTAAAATACAGTCTCTAACCAGCCACAGCAGCCTTATCTGAGAAGCTGATAGAGTGTCTGACCCTCTGATTGGGTACGCCATAGCAAGCTGTGCTGCAGAGAGGCCTCCTCAACATCCGGAGAAAATTCAAAATTGAGAACAGCTCTAGGCTAAGAATCCTGCGTCCCCTCACCTCTCCTATTCCCATTCATGGATTCATTCACATTTATCCATTTTGTCAACTATTTGTAGGTCTATTATACTGTAGACTGGGACTCGAGATCAAGAGACTAAAGGCACAGCCTATGCACCCAGACAACAGATGGCTTGGGGAGCCCTGCTTGTCCTCTGGTAGACCAGTTGGTTATACTTGTCAGATATGTACCCCTCAAAAGGACTGCTTTCTCTCCGAAATGTAACATTTATTTCACGAGTTATCTAAAAGGCTGGCATGAGAGAAACTGTTCAATGCTTCACTGAAGCCAAAAGCTGACCGAGTTAAGGGCTGGGATAACAGGTCAGGTGTTTAGGAGTATTAATGATCGACTAGTGGTCAGGACTAAGTTAGGAGGTGCTTCTAAATTGCCCCAGAAGGGCACCTTCCTACCACACATGTTCGTGTGTAGTTGTTGCCTAGATTGATACTAAACCATGTGACTTACTTTGGTCATTGAGGTATCAGCATTCTTAAAACAAGCAGCAACTTAGTAAATGCTTATGCATTTGGCTTTGCTGTCTTGGTTGCTGCCTCTGTCTCGTGTGGTCGACCAGTTTTTCATGGTCTCCTTGAAGATGCAGGATGAAGAGTGGTCCAGAGAGTCTCCCCATTTCAACATACTGGAGCATCAAGAGAACCTCCCCTTCTGAACATAGCTCAGTGTGTTAGTCCAGGTGAGATCAGCTAGGAGCTGGCAGCTAGCACACAGAGTTGTGAAATATAACCAAGTATTGGTGTTAGAACCCTTGGATTCTCCATGGCTTGTTGTGCTACAGTAAATGCCTGATGCTAGAGAGGACTAGAAAGAGATTTGGGGAGGAGGGTGATCTGTATTCCAGGGACTATAGAGTGAAGTTAAATTTATGTAATCCTTTGCTCAGAAAGCTGGGTCAGCTGATGAAATGGCCTCATTGTCTGTACAATATTGTTGTGTTCACATAAGAATATTGAATGAGAATCATTCTTGATAGGCTCATGTATTTAAACACCTGCCGGGTTGATTGTATTTAGACGCTTAAGGGATTATTAACACACACTTCTGAGTGTGTCTATGAGAGCACTTCTGGAGATAACCACCACATAGGTAGCAACTGAAGGAGAAGGATGAGCCCTAAATGTGGGAACAGCATGTAATAGCTGGACAGAAATTTCAGTTGGGCTCAGTAGACAGCATTTTAAAACATCTTGTCTAGAGTCACATAGTGGCTATCACATGATAGCACTTCTTTGGCCAAAGATCTGTCCATGGTCTAGTCTGTGGTACTTGAATGATCTGCCTCTGTCCATGTGATCTCTCAATCTCCTCAGTTAGCCTTGGTTTCTTCACATGGTAGTCTCAGAACCTGTATTAAAATAAAATATAAGAAGGGGTTGGGAATATATCTTAGGACCAGAGCACATGCCTAGAGTGTGTGAGGCCCATAACCCATAACCCAAGTGAAGAAAATGCAGAAACAGTTAAAAAGAGAGCAACTACTTTCCAAATTCTATTGCCTAGCAGTCTAATACTTTTAAGCAAAAATCATTTTAGGTGGCCTTTTCTGTATGTGTTCATGTGTGTACGAGTGTATGTGAGCCTTGGGGCCAGAGGTCAACCTCAAATGTCCTTTCTTAGGAGAGACCCATGTTGAGTTTCTTGAGACATGATGTCTCACCAGGACACGGGCTTGCAGATTAGATTAGTCTTGCTAACCTGTGAGTCTTGGGGATCTGCCTGTCTCCATCATCCCTGCCTTGGGAGTACAGTAGTATACCCCACTATACTGAGCTTTTTATGTGGGTTTTGGGGTTCAAACTCAGATCCTCATGCTTGTGGGGAAAGCAATTTTCTGACTGAGATATTAATAGCTCCACATTTCCCAGGGTAGCTCTTTAAATATCTGAATGGAATGAAAAAATACAGAATAATTTTGTGAAAATTGGGTCTTACTCTACACTTTTAGAAAAATGAAAAAAAGCCCTAAACTGAATTTTCTAGAAGAATAGAAGGAAAAGAAACTAAAGAGAAACCAAAGGAATTATGAAACTTCAGATAATGTGTTTTTACTGGAGAGATATTAGATCCTAAAAGTTCTCCCTAAGGTTACAAAAATGATTATAAAAATTAAGAAAGCTGGAGTTTTTTTTTTTAAAGATTCACATTTAATTTTAGACATATTGATCGCCTTTCTGCTGTGAAAGATAAGGAAATTAAAACTTTTAATCTTCCTCTCACCTCATTCTCTACTCTCTTCATCTTTTGAGTTTTCAGTAATGTCTAAAAAAGTCATAGTATAAATTATTTCTATTTGATAGTTATAATTCTGTAATTACCTTGGTTTGGTCTTGTATCTATCATTAAATGGATGTGCTACTTGCTAACCACAGTTTCAGTCTTTTTGAATTATTTAGCTTTGTTACAGTGTGATTTGGCTTTGGTCTTCTGGATTTTCTTGCACATTCTTTTCAAGATGAACCTGCTGGGCTTCCTTCCAGTCCCCATAATCTGTAGGTTTCTGTTGGTTGGCATCAAGTTGCACGATCTGGTTAGAAAGGTTTAGTGTGTCAATTCTTCCCCCATAAGCATAAGCATAACCATAAGCATAAGACTCTGCTCTTTGAAGTTTTCGCTGTGGCCTGTCATAGATCCTATATCCATTCTTGATAGGCTGGGTTTTACAGAAAGGGCCAGAGGTACCTTAAACTCTATGAGTTTAGTATTGAAAAGTTTGTTATCTTTACACATCTGGCATTTATTCTTTAAAGTTGACTATTTTTTGTTTTTATTTTATTTATTGAAAAAAATTTCCTACAGTTTATTTTGACCATGTCTCCTCCCCCCCCCCAAGTACTTCTTATACAGGTTCATGACAGGTGACCTTTTAAAAGGATATCCAAATAATGCTTTCATTTTCAATAAATTTTTGGTCTTCAGTAATGAAAGGAAGTCTTGTTGATAATTCCTATATTGGAATATGGTGTACCTTATGAGCTCGTCTATTATAACGGGAATTTTCTTGTGCTATATCACTAGTTATGTTTCTGTTCTGTTTCCAGACTTTCTCTAGAGGTAATGCTTATGTGGGGTGGCCTTGGCACTTCACATTATCTTCAAAGTCTTCAAAACCCATCTTTCTAAAATTCATAGTGAAGAAATATAAGCTAGGTCTATATTTGTATGAGCCATTAAGGTCAAGGCCAGCCTGGGCCATGAGGGAGTTAGGGCCTGGATTACTTATTGAGAGTCCTTGTTTAAAGATTCAAAGTAAAATAGAGGGCTGAGATATAGCTCAGTTCTGGAATGCACACCTAGGATTCACACACACACACACACACACATACACACACACACACACACACACACACACACACACACACACACACAAGAGAAATGGTAAAAGGGCCTAAAGCTTCATAGCAGTCCCTCTAATGAATGGAGGGGAGGAGACCAAAGAGTGAAAAAAGAAGTTAAAAAATGCAGCCAGCACTGTGTTCATTACTGAACAGATTTGCAGCGCAACCAGACAGGAATCTTGGATCTCATGTACATGTCATGAAAAATCCTTTGGTTTTTGAACCAGTGGCAAGAAACCAATTTTGTATGTATTTCTGTATTTGGAGTATGTACGTGCATGTGTATGTGTGTGTGCTCTTATACATGTAGGTCCATGTGTATGTAAATATGGAAGATGGAAGTCAACATTGGGCGTCTTCCTCTTTCACTTTCTACCTTTTTGTTTTTTAATGTAAATTTTAAAATTATGTATTATGCATGTTTCATACATGCATGCAATGTATTTAGATTATATTTATCTTCCCTCATCCTAATTCCTCCTGGCTCCATACCCCAACCTCATGTCTGATTGATAGATAGATTGACTGATTGATTGCAGACTACTGAGTCTAATTGTGCTGCCCATATGTTCATGAGTGTGGGGCCATCCACTGGAGCATGTCTATTTGAGTTTTTGAGGCAGGGTCTCTCACTGAACCCAGAGCTTACTGACTGGGCAAATGGGCTGGCCAGCATGCTCCAGAGATCAGTCTGTCTCTTTCTCTCCATCACTGGAGTTATGGACATGTGTGCTGTGTCTGCTTTTTAAGTAGGTGCCAAAAATCATCAAATTCAGGTCTTTTGGATTTCACAGTAAACTTTTTATCAACGGAACCATCTCTCCAGCCTCCAAGAAACCATTTTAAGAGACCCTTGCTGTGAGAGTGGCTAAGAGTTCTAGAGGGAAAAGTCCCTTCCTGAAGGGCTCACTTTGGGAACCCAGGAGTGGCAGGTATCCATATCCTGAGACCCAGCTTGTAGACTGACTGTAGCAAGAAGGGAAACTAAGTGATGCTCATAGTCTGAGCCATAGACTGGAGTGAGACCCACAACCTCTATGAGAGAGGAAGAACAGAGGCAAATCACTAAAGACTCTAGGGTCTATAGCACACCAGTGGGAAGCTTGCCATAGAGCTATCCATATTTACAGATGGAATGACACTTGGAGTTAGAATACGGAGTTAGAATACGCGGGCTGGCCCATGAACCTCACTCTCTAGTTGAGGGTCATCCAACACAAAGATCAACTCAGGAAGAACAATCCTATAAAAGATTCAGCTCTCATGGGGAGGCAGAAAGATAAGCGAGGTGGCACAAAGACAGACTTTGTTCTTGCTCTCAGGCAGAAAGAAGGACTGAGACTCCACCTAACTTTCTTTCCGTCACTTTTATACTTCTCTTATTTAATATATAATTCCAATTTGTAGACCAGCTTTGCCCTGTTCTGTTCTCTCTTCTTTTTAATTTTAATTAATATATGTGTTTGAAGTTGGCTTTTTTGAAGAGCTCAGGTTGGGTTGGGCCTGGGGTGGGGGGTTCACCCTGTCTCTGTCTCCCAAGTACTGGGGATGTTTTAGATTTTCTTAACTCATTACAACTTTCTCTTTCCACTCTTCCTTGACCTTCATAGTTATTGCTGTTTCTGCTATTTACTTTCACCTTCTTCCTTTTTTCTCTGCAGCTCTAATAGTCTGCTTATTTTGTTTTCATTCTTATATTTAGTAACTACCTTTTTAGTATACTATATATATATATTTAATATATATATTTATATTTAATAACTATGTATTTCAGAATACATACACTGGTCTTGTTCCTTTGTTCCCCCAATTTATTGGAGTCGAAAGGACGTGTTTTTAATTGGCTAGTCCTATGTTTTAGCAGAAATCTTACTCATCAGTCTCTTTGCTTTTGCTGTTGGTTGTCTACCATCAGAATGGTGATGAAGATCATGGAGCATGGTGGCTGTCAGTTTAGCAACCGAACTACATTGCTTAGTATAGAACGGAGGAAAGACACCCTACTCTAACCTAGTCCCAACACGGAAAACACCTCAACTGGAAGAATATGGGTGATTAAAAAATAATCCCACCAATTACCTTAATCTCATATGCCCAGGGACCAACGCAGAATTCCAAGAAACAAGAAAAGCAAAGGAAACATGACTCCTCAAAATTGTTTATTCTACAGTAAGATTCCAATGTCAATGAAGTAGATGAGATCCTAGACAAAGAAGTCTAAAGAATGATTATGAGAATGCTCATGAAGGAGTGAGAGAAATGGCTCAGAACTTAAGAATGTGTACTGATTTTGCACAGGATTTGAATTTTGTTCCCAGTACCATGTCAGGAAACTCACAACTGCTTGCAATTCTAGCTCTAAGGGATCCAATACCTCTGGCCTTCCTCCCCAGGCACCTAAATGAGTATGTATATACACACACACACACACACACACACACACACACACGATTAAAAAAATGAATGCTCAATAAAATCAAAGAGGACACATATTGCTGAATTAATTAAAAGATAATACAATGATTAAATAAAATATCAAAATTAATACAGTATTTAAAAGTAGAACTCAGTAAAGAGATTAAAATTTTCAAAAAAGAAACAAAAATTTTTTATTTGTGAAAAGCACAAAGGAAAAACAAATAAAAAGCTCAACAAAAGCTTCACTGATAGCATGAATCAAGGAGAAGGCAGAACAGTAGGGCCTGATGACAAGGGAGATAAATAAGTACATTTAGACAACAAAGGTACAATAATAAGAAATTATAATAACAATATGTGAGATATATCGTACACCACTAAAAGATCAAATTGATGAATCAGGAATAAAAGGGAGAAGAAATTCAAGTTAAAGGCATAGAAAATATATTCAATAAGCCATAGCAGAAGAACCTACTGAAAATGATGGCCACCCATGAGTAGGATCATTTAGAATGGCAGACAGACAAAATTATAAAATAATTTTTTCATATCACATCATGCTGTTTAAACATTAAGATGCAGAACAAAGAATATTGAAAGCTACAGGAGATAACACCAAGTTACATATAGACAAACCTACCATAGTAACAGACATGTTTCTCAAGAGAAACTCTGAAGGACAGGAGGGCATGACATGTTATATTTCAAATCCTAAAAGATATTATGTGGCACTCTAGATTCCAATACCTAGAAAAGTCATTCTTTATTGAAAGAGAAAAGAAAACTTTACAAGATGAAAAAGCTAAAGGAATTCATGGCCACTAAGCCAGCACAGAAGATATTTGAGGAACTCTTACACATTAGAGAGAAAGAGAAATACATCCATATGTTTGCAAGAAAGAATAAACAAATGAGGATTAGAAAAATATCATACAGTCTATGGCGGTAAGATCTTGAAAGCACCTGATCTTGTCTCATCTCAGAAGTTAAACAGGGTTGGTCCTGAATAGCAATTGTATGAGAAAGCACCAAATATTACAGAAATAGCAAAATCATAGGAATTAATACATACCTGTCAATAATAATTGCAAATGTTAGTGTTCTCAATTCTCCAACAGAAAGACAGAGTAGCAGACTGGATTAAAAAGAAAAAGAAAAACCTTCTATTTGTTTCCTAAAAGAAGATCAGCTCACCAGAAAAGATGAACAGAGATGAAAAGGTAGAACTTGACATTTCAAACAAATGGAGCCAGAGAGCAAAGAGGTGCAGCTCTCCCAACACCTGACACAGTGGACTTCAAACTCAGATTAGTCACAAGAGATAAGGAAGTTCATTTTGTATTGATTAAGGGAACACTTAATTAGGAGGACATTATTAACTCTAAGCATATATACACTGAATATCAGCATAACCAATTTCATAAATTTCGTAACACTACTGGATGTTAAGGCAGATCGAGCCTAGCACAACATAATGGGTGAGTTCATTACCTGCCCTAGTTTGTCTCTCTGTGATGAATCATGGACTCATATACATGTGGGCAGAAAGGTTCCAGCCTTGAGTTTATGCTTTAGCTTCTTTCAGGATGAATTGTAAGCTGTAAGGTGAAATCAGTCCTTTTTCCACAAGTGATCAGACAAAAACCGAAACAAAACAAAACAACAACAACAACAAAACAAGGCAAAATAAAAAATCAATATGAGAGACTATAGAAAATGGGTACACTCATGGACACTGAAGCACATACTATTGAATTATGGGTAAGCTGTCATGAACATCAGGAAGGAACTTCAATAGTTCCTAGAATTGAATGAAAATGAAAACATAATATACCAGAACATGTGGGAAACAGGAAAAGAAGGAAATTTATGGCTATCAACAACTATATTAAAACCAGAGTGATATTAAATAAGAAACTTAAGGATGCAATTCAAAGTCTTCGGAAAAAAAAGAACAAATCAAGCCCTAAATCACTAGCCAGAAAAATACAGTAAATATCAGGGCAGATAATGAAATAGAAAGAAACAGAATCATACAGTGAACTGGTGAAACAAAGAGTTGTTTCTTTGAAAAGCTAGACAAGATTGAGAAACCATTAACCAAATTAACCTTAAGAGAAAAAAGATCAAAATTAATAAAATGGCAGATAAAAAGATACAATTAATACTAATGAAATTTAGAGGATCATTAGTACGTACTTTTAAAACATATGTGTCTATAAATTGAAACATTTAGAAGAAGTGATAAATTTCTATACATATATGACATACCAAAATTAAAACAAGAGGCTGCAAACACTTAACAGCTCTATGATAAGCAATGATATTGAAATAGTAATTAAAAGTCTCCCAAATGAAGAAAACCAAGGTCCAGATGGGTCCACCACTGAATTCTACCAGACCTTTAAAGGACTAAAACCAAAGATCCTCACTCTAGTCTGTAAAATGGAAAAGGAAAAATTACTACCAAAGTCATTATGAAGCCAGGTATCACCCTGGCAGGAAATCAAGGACAAGGATACAATAGCAACAACACCAAAACAAAACAGTAGGTTGTTCCCTGATTAACATAATGCAAAAGTTCTCAATATACTACTTCCAAAATGAATTAAACAATACATTAACTGGGCAGTGGTGGCGCACGCCTTTAATCCCAGCATTTAGGAAGCAGAGACAGGCGGATTTCTGAGTTCAAGGCCAGCCTGGTCTACAGAGTGAGTTCCAGGACAGCCAGGGCTACACAGAGAAACCCTGTCTTGAAAAACCAAAAAAAAAAAAAAAACAAACCAACAACAACAAAAAACCCAAAACCAATAAATTAAAAGGTTTCATCATGACCTAATGGGTCATAACCCCAGAATGTAGGATGTTTCAATATATGCAAATCAAAAAAGTATGATATATCACATTAGGATGACATTGATGGTTAGTGTCAATTGTCAACTTGATAGAGTCTAGAGTCACCTGGGAGATTGGTCTCTGGCAGGCCTGTGTGGGATTATTTTGATCACATTAATTGATGTGGGAAGACACATCTTCCTGAACTACATACAATAAAGCAAACAAGCTGAGTACTAGCACACATTTACCTCTCTGTGTCTAGTTTGTGCCATGTGCTCAGTTGCTTCAAGCTTCTGCCTTGGTGTGGCTTACATGGTAGACTGTACCCAAGTGACTTGAAATAAAAATACTTTCTTCCTTAAGCTGTGTGTGGCAGGGTATTCACAGCAGCAGGGGAAAAAGTCATATGATCATTTCAATGGACATAGAAGAGGTCTTCGGCAAAGTCTAACATCTCTTCATGATAAAAGCTATGAGGAAATTAGGAACAGAAGGAACTTATTTCAATGTAATGAAACTGTTATGTGGGAAATCTATAGCAAACAGTGAATCCAGTGGGGAAATGTTCAAAGCATTTCCATTAACACCAGAGATGAAACAAGGGCTTCTGCTTCCTCTATTCTCAGTTTTGTATAGTCCACAAAGTCTTAAGTAGAGCAATAAGGCAAGAGAAAGAAAGAAAGAGGAACAAACAGGACAGGAAGAAGCCAAACAGACCTTATTTGAAAAACATCCCGAAGACTCCAGAAGACTCTCAGAATGGACAGACGTTTTCTGCAAAGTATCAGGCTACACCAACATACAAAAGCCAGAAGCTTTCCTACTTATGAATCACAAACATGCTGAAAATTTGGAAAACAATTTCACTCACAATAGTTAAACAAACAACCTTGGTACAAGAGCCAAGGTGGTGAAAAAATTCTACAATGAAAAATTTAAAACCATGAGGAAAAAATTGAAGATACTAGAAAGTAGGAGACCTCTCATTCTCATGGATTGACAGAATGAATATGAATATGACTATATTATACAAAGTAATCTATAGATGTAATGAAATCTTCATCAAAATTTCAGTGACATAGAGGAATAGAAAGGAACAATTTTAAAATTCACATGAAGCATAAGTTATCCTGGATAGCCAAAGCAACCATGAACAAAAAAGAACTGCACAAAGTATATCACAACATCTAACTTCACTACAGAGCCATAGTGATGAAGACCACATAACATGGATAACAAAACAGACATGTCTTGTACACCATGGAATAAGAAAAATGACCCAGAGGTAAATCCACGCAGCCATATAGGTTATACACAGCTTTGTAGCTTGATGTGTGTGTGTGTGTGTGTGTGTGTGTGTGTAGGAAAAGGCATGCATTGGATAAAATATACTGTCTTCAACACATAGTGCTGGGAAAGCTGCAAATCCACATGCAGAAGAATGAAACTAGATTCCTACTTCTCACTAAATACTAAAATGAATTCCATGTGGACCAAAGACCTTAGTGTAAGGCCTAAAATGGTAACTGCTAAAATCTAGGGAAAAGACCAAGATACAAAGGCCATGTGGTGATGTCTGTCTCTAAACCCAGTTCTCAGGAGGCTAAGTAGAATTGAGTAGGTAGTTGAATCAAGTGTTCAAAGGAAGTCTTGGCTACATGTAGAGTTCAAGGCCGGCCAGCCTACCAACCGACCAACCAACCAACCAACCAACCAACTAACCAACCGACCAACCAATCAATCAACCAAATAAATAAAGGAAACAACATTTCAAAATGTAGGCCTGGAGAAGACCTCTCTGAGAAAAGGTTTCAATAGCCCTAGAAATACAACTAAGAATTGACAAATGAGACTTAACCAGAGAACAAAGTCTATGATGGGTGTTTCTGAGACTTCCTTTGTCAATGTAATTAATCTTAGTCTCCTCACCTTAGCCTCAGGCAGATTCTTCAGAAAAGGGCAAAAAGTAGCCACCTTCTTCACCAAATACGATAAAAACTCTCTCTAGGCCACATATTGAAATTCTCCACTGAAACCGCTTGGGTCAGGTCTGCACAATTCAAATCACTCTCAGTAACAAAGTCTTCCATAGTCCTACTAGGATGGCCCATCAAGCCCTACTTAAAGCATTCCACTGCTTTTCAAATCCCAAATCCCCAAATCCACATTTTTCGATACAAAAGCAAGGTCAGGCCTATCACAGCAATACCCCAGTCCCTGGTACCAATTTCTGTCTTAGTTAGGGTGCCATGAACAGACACTATGACCAAGTTAACTCTTATAAAGGACAATCTTTAATTGGGGCCAGCTTACATGTTCTGAAGTTCAGTCTGTAATCATCAAGGCAGGAAGCATGGCAGCATCCAGGCAGGCATGGTGCAGAAGAAGCTGAGAGTCCTACATCTTCATCTGAAGGCTGCTAGCAGAATATTAGCTCCTAATAGCTGGGATGAGGGTCTTAAAGCCCACACCTATGTGACACACCAAATCCAACAAGACTACACCCCCTCCAACAGTGCCACACCTTCTGACAGTGCCACTTCCTGGGCCAAGCATATACAAACCATCACAGCATGTAATTAAGAATTTTTGGTACAACAAAGGAAACAGTTGAGTAAAGAGAACACCTACAAGATAAAATAATACTTCTCTAAGATAACAATACCAGAAGATTCATACCCAGAATATGCAAAACTTAAAAAAATGAAATACCAAAACAATAACAACAGCAACATCCCAAAGCTGTAAACAGTCTAATTAATAGATGGGTTAATGAAATGAACAGATAGCTCTTAAAAAATGAAGCAGATGTGAAATAAATGTTCAACAGTCTTTGCTATCATAGGCCTGTGCACTGAACTTCAGTGAGACTTCATTTTAACACAGTTACAATAGCCACCAATAATAAAACACCAAAACAGCAAAAATTCTGGCAAAGGTATGAGGGAACGAAACCTTTATGTTCTTAGGGAATGCAAATTAGTCCAGCCACTCTGGAGGATCCTCAAACAACAAACAAATAAAAAAGTAGAATAATTATGCGACCCATCTGGCCCAGCTCTATCTGTCTTGGGAGTCTAGGTCAATGTACCACAGAGATCCTTGTACTTTCATATTTATTGCTGCTCCATTCACAATAGTCAAGTTATGAAAGTGGCCTAGGTGACCATCAGTGGATGAATGATAAAGAAGATAAACACACATACACACTCACACATATATTCAATATAAAGTGGAGTTTTACTCAGCCATAAAGATGGAAATCTTGGCATTTGCTGATGTTACTGGAGATTTTCACATTAAGTAAAATAAATCAGCTACAGAAAGGCAAATATTGCACAAGTTTCCTCTCACTGGAGTTTCCTAGATTTTAATTAGATACATAGAAATCATTTTTATATAATGTATCTCCATAAATATATATGGCATGCTATAAATAATGTCATGACTGTAAAAGTGTGCTGGAAGGAAGGAGTCTTGTGGGAAGGAGAGGAAGAGGAGGGTGTTTGAGATGGTCAAAGGACAAGATGAACTTTAATGAAAATATTCATGAAACCCATAACTATGTACAAGTTTACATCTATAAAGAAGAATAAGAAATAAACCCCATAAATTAATGACATTTATAAACAACATTAAAGCAACAGACACTCCACAACCTATGTTGAATACCACTGAGTCCAGAGTCAAGATAATTATACAGATAATTTGTCTCATTTGAGATAGGTAACACTTCATTTTCCCAGTGAAGAAATGACTGTCAGAGATCTTCAATTACCCTAAAGTTCAAGGTCACATAATTAACAAAATCCAGAGCTGTGGGACTGGAGAGATGGCTTGGTTGGTAAACACATACCTGTACATGATATCACACACACACACACACACACACACACGCACAAAGATGTAAAACCCAGAGTCATGCTTAAAATGCAAACTTGTTGCTCTGAAGCAATGTTGACTCCCATTACTTTTCAAGGACAGCCTAGAAGGTCAGATTAGTTGTCGAGAGAAAGGGGAAACAGCATCTTCCCAATTAGGTGCAGAAGTGTGGCAGCTCTGTCTGTAGTAACAGTGCCCCATTTGTGATAGCTCCCTTTAGGGACAGGTACCCCTTAATCATTTAAAGCATCGCCATCTTTTGAGAGACTTAGGGCACGTCCCTATCATGAGAGTGTGCCCACAAAAGCAGCCACTGTTTCTGCGAATGCTATGTTTGCTGATAGTGCATTGGCCAAAGGAAGTCACATGACTGAATTTATGATCTTCCAGTGGGAGTTTAGTCACTGAGGGAAGAGCATAAATTCAAGGGGAGGTGACAAATTGAGGTCAATAATATAATCAACCATAGGAACTGGGAAAATAATTTAAAAGCAGAGGAAAAAATAGCAGCGCTCTCTTGAGAACTAAAGTCACGAAATTGAAAGAGTGGGATGTTATCTCTGGGGAGCTGAGCATAGACTCTGCGTAACTCAGGACCCCTCCTAGATGAGGATCTGACTTCGAATGTGGACAGAACTGTGTTCTTTAGGAAGTCGGATGCTATGTCTTAGGCCCTGTTTACTCCTGGCCTTACTCTGTGCTGCAGTGTAAAAGCCAGGATCATTCCTGCCCTTTCCTTTGCTGATCTGGTACTTAATTCAGCGTTTGGTTAGCGAAGTTACTTAGAGTTGGTGAGTTTCAGGTTCAGTGAGAGATCCTGTCTCAGTAAATGATCTGGAAAATGATGAAGAGGACACTTATGTCAACTTTGTGTCACTACTTTCACATTTGTGGGTGCACCCATGCGTGCTTGAGTGCATATGTACACATGCAGGTACACACACAAACACATACATGCATGCACATATGCAGGCAGACATGCAAACATGCACACATGCATGTGTGCATGCATGCACACATATATGAGCATGTATACATGTATGTACCCACCCCATACATACAAAATGAAAAAGAAAGAACAAACCCTGGAAAATTGGGTTTAGGGACTTTGAAGCTGAATCCAGGATCCAGATTAAACAGGATTTAAATTAATTGATGAAACTTAGCTTCATCTGGATTGTGTGGCTCCACTCTCAGACCAGAGACCTCACAATTTGCTGAGCTTAATCAGAGTTAATTCTGGAGAAATGGTGGGGAGGTTGGGGGAGCTGTGCCTCAGAATGACTCATGGAAGAGTTAAAGCAAGGAAAAGGACCGCAAACGCTCTTCTAGATTAAATAAAGAAGCATCCAGGGACATCTTTCTCCAAACCCAATGGCTGCCTCCAGCTGGCTGCCCTAGAGATACTGAAATTGCAAGGCTCAGTATGGAAGAAGACACACCCACTTGCAGGTCCGTGGGAGGTCCGTGAAGCCATGGTTTATAATTACCTCCCAACTGAGTCTTTGTGCACATACTGGGCAGGCAGAGCTGAAGCTGCTGCAGCATTTCCTGGATTAATTTGAAACTGCCTCAAGTTATATTATTTTATGGATGTAAAGACATAATGTCAGTTAAATCAATATTTAAGCTCTGAGGGTTTTTTTCCCCTCTTTTCTGTATACAATAGTGGGGATGGTGGTGAAGAGTACAAAACTGTACTCTCACTTGACTTTTAATTGCCACTGGTGGTGATGTAACATCACTACAGTTTTGGCGAGAAAAAGGATGGTAACTGAGAGAGCTGTAAATGTGCATGACCTTCTGGATCAGTGGGAACCTTTCCACTAGGGCCTCACAGGCTAACATGAAGGCATGCCCACATTTCAAGAGCAAAGGAAAGGAATCCTTAACAGCTCTAAGCACAAAGGGCTGTCTGTCAGCCTTGGTGATCTGTTCAGGGATTCTAGCTTGGATGTCTGTAGACTTTAACATGGGGTGAGTCGGTGGCTTAGACTAGAGTGTGGTGGTAGAAATACAAAGAGAGTGAATTTAGGAAGCAAACTTGCCTGGACTTAGTAAATTACAGAATTTGAGGAGATGCCAAGTGGGGAAGGCATGTGGAAGAAACCCAGCTTTTATCTGAATGGTGATTCTCTATGCTCCGGTGTCCCCCCCAACCCCCAACTATGAAACCCTGTAGCTGTTAATGAGGATAAGGTGGAGCAGTCGGTCCAATTATTCAGACATAGGGGTCAACAGCCACAGTGTGTTATGGCGGATGAGGAGGACCCACCCTTCCCAGTGCACAGGGCAGGTATAAAGCATCATTAAAGCGTCATTTAAACTTGTCAAAATCACTGTTGGCATTGGCATTATCAAGTCCATCAAGTTTGATTTAAGTCATCTTCCTGAAGTTCATTCTTCTGTAATGAGTAGATACTGAAGATTGGACAGTTTGACTAATGGGCAGCTATTGGGCTGTCTCTTGTTTCCTGAGCTCCCAGAAGCAAGAGGATCATCCGACAGACAGTCATAGTACCCTCATGCTGGCACCAGCTGCCTAGAAACCCCACAGATACCTTGAGAGAACTCTCCAGAAGACTGCAGCTGGCTTCCCAGGCTACTGAAAGTAGCACAGTGGTGCCAGAATTAGAAACAATGTGCAGCAAGTTGCTTTGTTTTGTTTTTGTTTTTGTTTTTCCTGTTACAAGCCTCCATTAACCATTCCGACTCAGTCGGAAGGCGCATTTCCTGTGGTGGAAAAACAACTATGAACAGGAAGGTCATGATTGGTTCAAAGCACAAACCTTCATAACTCTGATTGGCCCAAAATGAAGGTCAGTTTGTCCAAATCGCTGTAATTGATCCAAACATCCCTTTTTGTTTGCTTGGTGGTTTTGAGAAAAAGTCTTACTATGTATGCCCACACTGGCCTCAACTCTCAGAGATCTGACTCTCTCTGACTCTCGAATGAGGAGCCCAGCCCACACACCTTCTTGAGCTATAGAAGCAGGCTGGCTGCTCAGGCTCGCTTAGTGAGTTGCCTGGGAGACACGGCTGCCCAGTGTTCCAGCCCTCCTAGTGCTGTGGAGTTTGGTACAATAACGACTTCTCTGGCCTTCTCTGGCCTTTCTTTGCCTACTTTCTTTGCTACTGACTGCGATGGATCTCAGAGAGAAAGGAGACTGGCAGTGAGCATGGGATAATGGCAGAGGTGAGGCATGGAACAGATTATGTAAATGCCATGCAGACCACGGTGACTTCTGGGTGCCATCGGACTCTGACACCGACCGGCGCCTCCTGGCATCCCTGGATTCCAACATTACTTGGTACCGTCCCAAGGCTTCATCTCATTTCCTTCATGCTGGTCTCTGAGACAGCCCAGACCGCATTTCTCAGCCTGGGGCATAATGTCAGCAACTGCTTTTTAATAGTGGGAGCAGTCTTGGCCTTGGAGGCAGGCTCAGTGGTTGGTGCCCAATTACTTGGCAATGAGCTCCTGGGCAGTTCTGCGGTCAGCTGAACTGACCGATTTTTAGGGCATAGGTCTTGGCTTCCAGTCTTCAAGGCACTGGCAAAGTCCACTTGACAGCTGAAGGGGTGGAAGTCCCTCTTCAGCTCCCCTCCTCTGCTCCCTCCTCCCCAGGCATGGATCCTCTTGGAAGCTCTACGTGGTGTGGCTGCTGCAGACCACTTGCTGATCTTGCCAGGAGCTTATCTGACCTTCAGGACCCTGCCCTGGTAGGAGGGGATTTCTGCATCTGAACAAATGGTCTTCTGGAAGCTCTGGCTGCCTAATACTGCCCCACCAAAGGCAGGTACCGTTAGTCCTCCCATTTTAATAGTTGGTCAACAACCGAAAGTCCATTTTAATAGTTGGTCAGGGCAGGAAACAGGGCAAAAGCAAGGAGAGAAGAGAGTCAGGGGAAGGAGCCAGAGAAGGGAACCTGCGGGTCGTAGTTGTACGGAGTTCCAGAGAGCTGTGAAGCCTCCAAAGTCAAGGGTCTCAGACTGAGAGCAGTGACACTGGCTGATTTCAAGAACCAGAGGTCCCAAGGCCCGAGGCCTGCAAGGGCACTGGATACTCCAAGGGTTCAGCGTCTCAGTACCACAGGTCTATGTGGGACAGGAACACTGGAACATTAGACTATGCCAACTTGCTACTGCTTCTACCTGCCACATGCTGCTGTCCAACACAGAGAGGGAAGAGCCGCTGCAGACAAGTATTTAAAGAGCTTTTTGCCTATGCATGAATCTACCTGGGTAAAGCAAATGGACCTCCATAAAATTATCAAATAGTAGAAACAGTATTTTAGAATATGTTAATAGTCATCTTTCTATCAAACTTTAAGTGCCTTGTGAGTACAGGCACCAAGTTAATAGCAGGGTTCCTCTCTAGGGTGTGGGTGGTCTCATGGAGACGTCTCAGGTTCTCTCTAGTATGCTTTATTTTATTTGATGTTTCTGCCACGAGCATGCAATAATTTAATAGCATTCCAGTGACTGACCATAAGGGAGGCCAGAAAGACTGATGGATGGCTAAGTAGCTAAGAGTCAGTTCTTCTTGGGACCTAAGAGACTGTGTGAATACAGACTGCATATGTCAACCCAGCTTAGAAGCTGATGTTTAGAGAAGCTGCCAAAAAGAACTAGCTTTGGAAGAATCCCCGGGCCAGACAAACCCCTCATAAGAATTAACATTGTTCCTGGCCTGATAATCCAGTGCAGTGCAGGAGAGGCTGCAGCCCATCTGCAGAATGGCAGAGAAAAAAAGGGGGTGGTGATGGTGGTGGCTACAGATCTCTGGTGCATGAAATGTTCAAAAAGCGGCATAAAACCCAAGCAGTCAGAATGAAAGCCTGAAAGGTGTCTGCGGCTTATTTTCCTTTCCTGCTTTTCTGAAGTCCTACCCCTGTCTACATGGAGACACGGTCACAGAGACATCCATATCCAGCAGCAAGACTGATGCTTGTCAAGGATGCCTGCAGTCAGCCCAAATGTGAGATGGCCTAATCCTCTAATTATGGATGACTCCAATAGCAACGGGTGCTCTGAGCCCCCAGCCAGGATCACAAGAGACACAATCCTGGCTCCTTCAGGTAAATCCTGTGATTATCCAGCACAGGAAAAGGGCGGGATCTGAAGGGTTCTTTATTGAAGCCCACATGGGCACTGACTTTCTGAAGCCTGCCTTCCCGGGCATGTGGGGCCCATCAGCACCATCTTCCTTCGCCATGCAACCCAGACCAAGTTGCTCAGCCTCTCAACCGATCCGCACTATGAGCTGCAATTAATTACGCTCTCATTTTCAGCTTTGAGTACTTGATGTGGCATAACATACTGCACTCTGTGCCTTTGAATCTAACTCTACCATGGACCCAGTTATATGCATTTTTGAAAAGTTATGGTTTGCACCTCAGTTTCCCCTATCTAATGATAATACTAGTGCCCACTTCATATCCCTGTGTGAATGTTGAAGAGGTTACCTGTGGGGCTAAGAGAATATTTGCCTGCGAAGAGACTCACTAAATAAATGCTAATCATCATTATTTGGTCCATTAAACTCAGAGTCGATCAATATACCAATCACTCTGATACTGATATTGTCACTATTTGGGCATTTAATCAAGAGTCCCTCAGATTTTGGAAATGAGAAAAATAGGGTTGCCTTTGAGAATGAAACAACAAAAAATTGTACATTAGAGATCACAACAGAGTGACCTTAGAGTCATGGAGTGGCTCTCGGGTAGCCTGGGCTCAGAAGAAACCACTCACTATAGACACCATTCATTCATTCATTCATTCATTCATGAGTTCTGAGTTCATTTCTCAGGCACCAGGCTAGTGTTAGATATAAATAGAATAGAGATCACAACTAGATAAGGGAATGTATAATAAATAAGAGCAGACAAAAAGACACGTAGAGAAATTGTGTTCTGAGTAACAGAGAAGTGAGCATTCTATTCTGGAGGCTGACCATGTGTTCCATCACACGACTGTACTCTGCACTCTATGACTGTATGAGCGTTCTCCTATTGATGGATATTAAGGTTATTCCAAGTTTTTGATGATCACGAACACTTTTTGTTTGCATATTCTGGTGCGCAGAATAATTTTTGACAAAAAAAACGAGGTCAAGGCATCCTGGATAGATGCAGTAAGGAAGTGTCTTGTGCATAAAGAGTTTGAAACAGCAATACAATGAAAGAAAATCGCAGCAGTTTCAGGGAATCCTTCTGCCCTTGGCTCAAATTTTGTTGGCTAAGTTGCAAAACAGTGGCATTTTGTTTGTATTTTCATATCTGTGTAAGCTTTAAATTGGCACTTCAAAGTATACATTCTCCAAAACAGTATTTTTACTCTGTTTTAAAAGATTTATCTATTTATTTCATGTATGTGAGTTGCTCTCTTCAGACACACCAGAAGAGGCCACCAGATCCCATTACAGATGGTTGTGAGCCACCATGTGGTTGCTGGGAATTGAACTCAGGACCTCAGGAAGAGCAGTCAGTGCTCTTAACCACTGAGCCGTCTCTCCAGCCTTGTTCTGATTTTTAAATTTGAGGACCTCATATGTGAGTACACCATATTTGCATTCTTTCCACCCCTCTCCCCTCTTCAATGGCTTCCATCAAATTTATAACCTCTTCTATATTTGGTTCTCTCTCTCTCTCTCTCTCACACACACACACACACACATACACACACACAAACACCCTATTTAGTCTAGTAAGTGTTGCCCTTATTTGCCTGTCTTTAGGGTTCATCCCTCAGTATTAGAATTGACGCAAACAAGGAAGGAAGGGAGGAAGGGAGAGAGAGAGAAAAGAAAAGAAAGCCCTGAACATCAATTTTCTTTCATCATTCATTGATGCCTGTAGCATTTCATCTAGGGCTAGGGGTAGAGTCTTGTGAACTTTTCCTGCATCCATATTGGCTTGTCAGTTGATGTGGTCTTTGCAGGTCTTGTGTAGGCAGCTGTAGTGCTAAGATTTTATAGTAGTCACATTCCCATCCTCTTCAGAAGAAACATCATGTTGTGGATAGCCCTGTTTGTATTTTGATACTAATTCTGCATTCCTGGGAGGGGCTTCGGACAAGGAGTGAGTTACATATTCATGTGACTTCTTGTGAACCAATCCCCTAATGAATAAAGGAGCCAATCACTGGGTGAGTAGGAAGGACTTCCGGATTGGAGGGAGTAAGAGAGGAGCAGGAGAGTGGGTCCTTTTTGAATGGTAACAGCAGATAGATAAGGTGCAGCTACTAGAGTCTCCTGGTATCATGGCAGATCCACAAGGATTCACCACCACAGGAATCAGATTTTGATAAGGCTTACAATATTGGGTTTTAATTGTTGCACCCAGAGATTGAGTTATCATTGTTTCTGAGCTAAGTTTGTGTTGCGTTTTCCTTCACATGGTGGCTCGTCTGGGCTCCAGAGAGAAAGGTACAGTGGCAAAGTGTGAGTTTGCCTGATGTGCACCACAAAGGCAGTGGGGGTATTGAAGCATGGGGCTGGCGTGGTAGTGACCCACCAGTGGGGACCTAGCAAGCTGGGTAGAGAGATTGTGGAGCTCTGAGTCAGATAAAAGCAGGTCTGCCATTGCCTTCCAGTACATGGCTGACCAGCCTGCTGGGGCTGAGAGAGAACCAGGGAACATCTCGGGAACATGATAGATTTCTTTCCTTTTAATATCTCCTGCAACAACATCATGCAGGAGTTGTCCTGGTCCTCAGGCACTGTCAATCTTTCTGCCCTGTTTTCTGGGATATTCCTTGAGCTAAAGGTGTGCTGTAGACATTCCATTTGGAAAGGGGTGTCTCATGGTCACTTAGTCTCTGCATTCTGACTGGTTGTGGATTCAATAGTCTCCAACTGCTGCAAAAAGAATCTTCTTTGTTAAGGGGTGAGAACAGCACCTAGATAGAAGGATAAATATTTAAACGGCAATTGGAAACAATGTGACTTTGGTAATATTGATTCCTCTAAGGCCTATGACCTCTCCACTCAGGTTCTTGGCTAGGCTTATAATGCCATGCACAAGTTCCCACCATCTGATCAGGCTCCAGGTCCAGTTAGAAGACTGTTGGTTGCTTCTGAGTAACAGGTGCCACTATTATTCCAATGGGATCGCTTGCTAGTTCTGTTATTGCTGGTTCTCAGGATTTACAGATGGGTGGGATTACTGATACTTTTCTACCTTGGCAGATTTCACTGCACCTTCCGACATTGTGAGAATTAGACCTCAGGGAGGAGACTTCCAGGTCAGAAGCAGCTTGTTTCCCCATACCCTGTGATTGAAATTTGTGGTGTCTTTAGTAATAGGGTCTTACTGTTAGATTCCGGCAGGCAACCAAGAACAATGAAAAGAGACTATCATTTTGGGTGTCTCTTGGGCCTCTCCTGACCAATATCTTGAAGGGAATTAATCCTTGCCTACCTGGCACTGGGGTTTTGTTAGGTAGTCTATGGCTTCTGGAGCCAGCTTTATCTTGCCATGTAGAGTAACTGCATTAAAATTCGATCATACTCTGTCATCTGTCTGCCTGTCTGCCAGTTTCTGTCTCTGTCTTTCCCTCTCATGTGTCTTAAAGGAAGTTTATAAAAGAACATGTTTTCCTTGGCCTTTTCAGATATCCTTGGTGTTTTTTATTCTTTCTCCATCTCCCTCTGAATTAACCTCCCCTCATCTCTCTAGTTAAGCCCCTTCCCCACCTCCCTTTTCTCCCTTCATTAGTGCCTGAGTTGTGTTATTTCTTCTCTTCTACTGGGCTCCTTCTATTTCTCTATTCCTGGCTTCTAGTGTTATACACTCAAACCCAAAGCTTTGGGTCTAGGGTGCATAAATAAGTGAGAACATACAGTGTCTGTCTTCCTGGGTTTAGGTTACTTCTCTGAGGATAATTTTCTCCAGTGCCATTCATTTACCTGCTAATTTCATTTTTCTTTATAGCTGAATAATAGAATTTTACTGTAAATGTGCACCACACTTTCATTAACCATTCATCAGTTGTTAGACATATAAACTATTTCTATTTCCATGTTATTGAGAATAGATTGTTAATTAGCATGGCTGAGTAAGTATCTCAAGTATAGGATATCTAGTTCTTTGGGTATATTCCGAGGACTAGTATAGTTGGGTTGCAGGGTAAATCTATTTTTAGATTCTTGAGGATTTTCCATATTGGGAGTTCTAGTTTGCTAAACCAGCATTTATTATTATTGGTGTGTGTGGTATGTGGTGTGTGTGTGTGTG
>JADRCH010000097.1:4262950-4287400 GCA_019843965.1 Rhynchomys soricoides | reverse complement strand
GTGTGTGGTGTGTGTGGTGTGTGTGTGTGTGTGGTGTGTGTGGTGTGTGTGTGTGTGTGGTGTGTGTGGTGTGGTGTGTGTGTGTTTGTGTGTATATGTGTGTGCCTGTGTGTGTGACTACCAAAGCATGCATATGGAAGTCAGAGGATAACTTCTGGGGAATTGGTTCTCTCCTCCCACCAAGCACTCCAGGATCCTCAGGCTTGTGTGGTGAATACTTTTCCCCACTGAGCTACCTCACTGGCCCTAAAACAGCATTGTATGTACAGGTTAATTGGAAGGGTTTTGACTTGGGCAGCTAACTCTGATGCATGTGGACATGCTTCACACTTTTATAAAAGTTGGGGCTTCCTAGGGCTTGTCTGCTTAGACAGGTGTTGTGTCATGCCCCTTAGCCTAGAATTTCACCTTCTATCCAGTGAAAAGCATAGATTAGAAGTTAACAGCGATCACACAAGTGAATGAAAAAACACAGAGAGGACCTGAATCATATATGCTCTGTTATTATGTGTGACCATTTGGAGCTTCTGAACATCTGTAGAGATGTTTAGAAATGGCAGGATCTGGCCTGGAAGAAGCAGAAGGAGAGGTGGTATCACAATTTCTGGAATTTACTGAGGTGAGCATTTTTAAAATCATAGCCACACTTAACACTGTGTTTGAAACTTCTCTTAACTACTTGTGTGTCTGTTTCTTCACATGAAAAATTATTTTTTAATTGAAATAAAGAAAAGATATTTTTCTTTTTCAGTTTCTATAAGAACTGGCAAATCTGTCTGGACAGTCTGTGGACATGTATAAGATGGATTGTGAGGGGCACCAACAGATGTGCAGTTTACTATCAAAAGCAGGGACAACAATAATTATATTATTTTTGTGGTAGATCAGTGTGTATGTGTGTAAGTATTTCCCTTGTAAAAACAGCCTGTCACCTCAGAAGGATGAACTCATTGCTTTAGTTTACAACCTTTATTCTGTAATATTCATTTATAATATTTTGGTGTCTGTGCTTACTAGAGTATGAAGTTCAGTTAAAAAATTCACTCTTTCCATTTTGGTAATTATTATGCATTTGATTATTTGTTATTAAAAAGGCTTTCCTGCATAGGAGATGGTGGTGTTAAAATGTTTACCATGGGTATCACGCGTGTCAGGTGTGCCACTGTCCCCATTTCACCCATGATTTCCAGCACATGGGCATCCAGCCGTTCACCAGTTCATGTTTGTTATGTTTAGGCTGTGACAGGGTTTCCTTTGCAGTCCTTCTCAGCGATGTTCGTGCTCTTTCATTTCATCCCAGAGTCTACTTCAGGTTGTTCTGGTCTGTGTGTCTGTCTGTCTTCTGTCTCTCTAGTTCTGTCTTTCCCCTTCTTCCCTCTTTTCCTTTTCCTGGCTCTTTGCTGCTGGTCCATCTCTTCTTTGTGAATCGGTTCATTTCAAGGCGGAGGCATCTTCATTGTTTGGATTTGAGTGTTTTGAAATGTCCATCATATTTCTTGTGTGCTCTGTAGCTATCAACATTTCTATCTTAACTTCTAGATATTTGAGAATATAACCCCTGCTACTTTAGTGTAGTTTCTGGATAGATTGTGCTTCGTGCAGGGATGGAGTCTGATCTCAGTCAGAAATTTTTTCATATCTCCTTGCTTTACAAATAGCACCCCCCCCAAATGTATTTACAGAAAACCACATGCCCTGTGGTTGTCAGTCAATGTTCTCTAGAAGCCCATTTGGTTAATAATGTTTTTCAAATCTTTTATCTCCTTTCTGATTTTTATCAGTGGATTCTGTCAATCCCCGAGCAAGACACAGATGTTATTGTGGTTGTGGTTTTGTTTCATGTATGATCTCCGTCTTTGTGTTCTACTTAAGTCAGGTTATTAAATGTCCATACATTTAAAATTGTTTAACTTTCTCACAAATTGAATCTTTTGTTTTTTTTATTAACACAATGTTTATTCATAGGAATAATTTTTGACTCAAATTCCATTTCGTCTTATCTTTTTATAGCTTTACAAATCTTTATTTTTAAATGACTTCGTAGCAGCCGTTTAACTTGTAAAAACTGTAACTATCTACACTATTCATACTTACATATGATTCTTTAAGCACAGTTGGCAAAGAACCCCAGGAATCATGTATCTGGTTATAAAAATTTCAAGAATACGATTCTTACCGCCTTTGAAAAGCGTATTGTTTTGAAGTCTAAAAGCCAAATACAGAAGTTGAAAGGGAGAGGAAAACGTTAGCAACAGATTGTGTACACTTCCTTCCTGACTTTCAGCACTGTTTTCGGTAGAATGTGTGAAACTCTGAATCTGATTCCTTTCCATGGGTCTGAAACAAATCCCGGAGGGAGAGTACTGGGTGAACTACAAATCCTATCTTTTTGAGAAATAAGAAATTCAGTTCTTTCCTTACCTAAGTCAGCCGTGGACCTAGACCCTTGCCCTTACTTCACCCTAATAACAGTGGGATGGACTTAGGGCCTCTATATCCTTGACATTACATCCATTGGGTTCCCAAGGATGCTGATAGGTCTGGTCGCTACTGATGGCCATTCTCCTGAGTGTTTACTGTTATCAGGACCCAATACCAAGCGCAAATTCTTTCTATTCAGTCCTTTTTCTGGGAAATGTGCCCTGTCTGATTTGACTTTGCTCGGCATGAAGTTACTTGTACTGAAATGAGGAAATTGTGTGCACATCTGCATCTGCACCACTCTTTGCTCTTACCCCTAGTTTCTTCATACAGGGAAATCTACTTGCTCATCTGGCCATTGTGTCCCCAAAATCTTTCTGGGAAACAGGCTGCCGATCTTGCTTTCCTTCCCGTTCAGACTCCCAGGACAGCTGTAAAAACAAGACAGGGACTCAGCACTAGTTTGTGGTATCTCTCCCGCCCTTTGTTTATGTAATTTGAATTTTCACCTGAGGTTGGTCTTCTCTGTGTCTACCATCAGCAAGGCCCTTAATGTCTTCTCATTTTTTTGCATATAGCGATGGAAGCAATGTAAGACATTTTATATATTTTTTTTCTCAAAATGACTTATATGTTTTCTGTTCTGTTATCAGTTCTCCAAGATTTCAAAGATGGCTTGTTCTTTCTTTTCTGCTTTAAGGTCTACCTTTGGAATATTCTGTGCTATAGAACCTTTGGCTTTGGAGTTCACTGCAGTCTCAAGGTCCCTTTGTGTTGGGTCCCTTTGTGTTGGGTCTGCACAGTGTAGATGCCTCAAGTGGGTGTGGCCTCTCTTTTGCAGACCACAGTTTTCACACAGTTGGAGACTGCATCTCCAACTTAAATTTTTGAGGCTGCATTGTATCTGGCTGCAAGGCTGGCAGGAATGATTGGAAAGAGCACAGAGAGTGGGCTAAGTGTGTCACGGGACCACAGCAGGTAAATTCAAGCCTTCTAGACCCAATGGCCTTCCTCCTAAGTTCATAGTTAGCCCTTCACTTTCTACCTTGCTGTTTGATTATATTTTATGTACCTGTTGAAAACAGTATGCAGTAGGATTTTATGTTTTTTTAACCTCACATTTTCTTTAATTGAGGCATTATATTGACTCATAGTCATTGTAAGAACTGGCACTTTTGCATCACCCCCCAACCCCCAGGGAAGGATTCACTGTGGGAACCAAACTAGCTTTGGCTTTAGCACCCTCCTGTATCAGCCTCCTCTGTGTGGGATTTAAAGTTTATGGCACGCTTCATGTAGGAATAGTTTATGAACTGTAGTCAATTCAAGTGTGTTTCTCCTTCCTTATGTTGATTGTTATTGTAATATTGTCTCTTCTCATTATCTTGGATGTCTTATATTCTCTTTTATAATTTTCATGAGTTACTTTGGAAATTATGACCTGGAGGTTTAAATGATAAGACGCAATGTTAGGGACTTAAACTTTCTTCCGAGTAGAGTGAGAACTTTCTAGTTCCATGTATTATAATACAGCCTTCAAATATTGTTACAACTGACCACAATGCCTTTTGTTTCTAGTCCTCTTAGGTGGCACTTCACTTCTTTATGCAATCAACACTTTTACGTCTCCACCAGCTTTTGCTGCATGTGTTTGCTGTGTATAGATTTCTGGATTGTACTGTTTTCCTTCCAGTAGTCTGAACAGGCCTTCAACTGTCATATTCAGAAGTTAGCTGTATCCGGGCAATGGTGGTGCACACCTTTAATCCCAGCACTTGGGAGGCAGAGGCAGGCAGATTTCTGAGTTCGAGGCCAGCCTGGTCTACAGAGTGAGTTCCAGGACAGCCAGGGCTATACAGAGAAACCTGTTTCAAAAAACCAAAAAACCATCTTAATTTTCTTTAAAAAACCACCAACAACAATTGGGGTCTTGTATTGGGGTTTTTGTTTTTTTTTTTTGTTTGTTTTTGTTTTTTTTTTTTTTGAGAAAGAACTTAAGTTGGGTGGGAAGGAAGGGGAGAATCTGGAAGGATTTGGAGCAGAGAAGAACATGATTGGAATGTACTTAAAATTAAAATAGTTTTATATAATTAAAAAAAACATTTTAAAAGGTGTTTTTCCCTCAGACCTCTTTATATCTGGGCCACCAGCACTGGAAGCTACTGCTCACTCAGAGGGAAGCTCTTTTTCCTCAAGTTGGTTCTTCCAGGAAATATTTTCACAGGCCCATCCAGAGGTATGTCTCTTAGTTGTTTCAAGATACAATCAAGTTGACAAGATAAACTATCATACTGTCTCAAAAGAAAGTTTTCGTTGGAAAGCTCCAAGCCTCTGTGTGCTGGAGTTTGTGTGGGCATGTTTTCAGCTCACTTGAGTGAATTCTGTTCTGTAATGCCATAGTAAGGGCATGTTTAATTCTGTAAGAAACTTCTGGAGTGAGGGCTGGTTAATGTAGCCCAGTGGCAGATCACTTGTCTAGCATTTGAGAGGCTCTGGATTCAATCTCTAGTGCTGGCAAAACAACAAGACACAAACCAAACCTTATGTCAAACTTATGTCAGTGCGGTATGGCTTGTCCCCTGTTCCCAGTTTTGAATTCCCAGTGGCCATAACTGAGAGTCCCCATTATTCTACATTTAGTGGTGCTGGTGTTTGGGGCTTGGCCACTCTGATAAGGTCACGACCCATGATGGAGATCGTTTCCTGTGCTTATCTGCCATCTTTCTATCTTCTTTGGTGAAGTGTCTGTTTACAATTTTGGTCCATTTTCAAATCAAGTTGTTTGTGGTAACGTATGGAGGGAGTGGGGACATAATGAGTTTCTAAGGACTGCCTATGGAGGTAAATGAGTGACAGGTCCAGAGATGTTCCTACAAATGATACAGGATTGCTGCTCAGGCCAACCTCACTATTTTTCTTCCTTGAGTGATGGGGATCCTGAACCATGGTGATTTCCTGTTATCCCTGAATTAAGTCCCATTAAGGACTTTTCAGTTAAGTAACCCATTGGGTCCTCGTGCTAAAGCCAATCTGGGAAGATACCATGGCTTTGGTCTGAAATGTCCTCATACTGTGCTGACTGCTTTCCTCAAAGGCAGCAAGGTTCAGAGGTGGGCATTGGGGAAATGGTTGTTTTTCTTAGGCATTTGGCCACAGCAACAGACAGCTGACTAATGCAAATGGTAATGAGAAGACCTACTCCTCAGTAGCCGTAGTCTGTCCTGTCATAAGAACATTCAGAAAGAAGCAAGCTTTGGGGAGAGGGGCAACTGTGTGGTTGCTAATCATTCACTCAGCCAGCAGACACATGACCCTTATAATGCTGGTCGGTCTTTGCTTGTCCATCTATGAACCAATGGCCAGATTCCATCCCTCACCTTACAGCTGGACCAGTCTTTCTCTCTTTTGAGCCTTCAGTATCTTCATCCACAAAATGGATGACAGAAGAAGGCGTTGGCTCCCCTGGAACTGGAGTTGTAAGCTGCCATGAATTTGCTGGTAATTGAACTCAGGTCCTCTACAATAGCGACCAGTGATCTCTGTAAGAGCTCAGGTGGCTCTCTCATGATGGGCAAACCAGGATGACTTCTCCTGGGGGAGGAAACACACATTGCTGCTTGCTGGGGACAGCAGATGCAGCCCAAATGGACGGAGTATTGCTGCAGAGTTCTTGCCCTACCTACAGATCCAGTCAACTCTAGGAAAGTTGCCATCTTAGTTGGAGCTCTGTGGCTTCCAAAGAGAGATCTGAGAAGCTCTCTCTGGTCTAAACTTTCCTCTTCTCCCCCAACCCCAAGCTCCTTCTTATGACTCACGCTAAAACTGGGGATGGGGAGGAGAGGAGGGAGAAGGAGACAGAGAGAGAGATGGTGCACACTCACTTATCAAGGGTTTCGACCACGGCTGATTTGAAATATTACTAACCTTGCATTTTCACATCTGATGCACAACAGTAAGATGCTAATGCTTTCCTTAGTTTAGGGGAAAAAAATCCTTTCACCCTTCTCTTCTAGTCGAAGATTAGGAGAGAGGCTTAAAGAAGATTTAAAAAAAAAAGAAGAAGAAGAAGAAGAAGAGGAAGGGAGAAAAAAAACCCCTCAACTTCTGAGCAGCGGAAAAAATGGTTTGTGATTCAGGGGCTCCGGGCAATTCATCATGGAAATTGGGTTTCTTAGCAGACATCGTGTGAATCCGCTCGTCCCTGTCAACTTTTTAATACATTACATTGAGAATGTAAATTGTGGTAGTGAGGGGGGTGAGCAGAAAAAAAAAACGGAGCAAGAGAAAAGAGAAAGCTTCATCATTTTGGATTTAGAAGGAAGGACGCATGAGGCCTGTAATTCATATTAACTAAATAATAAAAAAAACCCTGTATAAATATATAGACATGCAGGCATACTCTGGAGCAGAAGTAGAGAGGAGTGAGTGAGACAGAGGGAAATTGAAATCATGTTATCCTTTTGAAGGGCCTTTAATGGCTGCTTCTCATAATTTATTTCTTTTAGTTTTTATTTAAGATTTTCATTTTTCTTTTTGCTGTATAAATTAAATTATCCTTTATGTTGCCCGGAATCCACCAAAGGTGGGGTGGGGGAAGGACAAAGCCAAGAATTCCATAACTTGGGGCTAAAAAAGAATAAGGAGTTATAATTAAATAATTAAACCAAATAGGGAATATTGATGAGAGAGCCGGAGCCTCTGCATTGTTTTTGTCACAAGCAGGATGGAGCAGATTCTTTGGCTGGCCTCCTGTGCACACAAGCATCTCTCAGTGTCAGCATTGCTTCTGTGATGCTTCATTCTCTCTTTCTCAGGGGTCCATGTCAACTCATGCTTGCTGGGGATAAGATTAGCAAGACATTGGTTGTTGGCTTTAGGATGTGCTGCCTATGTTTAAACATTTATTTATTTAAATATATTTTTATGAGTACGTGTGAGTATTTGCAGAGGCCAGAAGAAGGTGCCAGATCACCTGAAATGGTATTTATAGGTAGTTGAGAGAGTGTGGGTGCTGGGAACTGACCTTGGGTCCTCTGCAAAAGCAACAAGTTTGCTTACCTGCTGAGCCAGCTCTCTTGTCTCATTCTACCAACTTGTCACCCCCAATCATTTTGTTCCCTTTGATGGTTTTCTCATTGAAGTCCACTGCAGAATTCCCCCAGCATTCTCCTCTCTCTTTTCCTGGGTAGTACCATGTCTCTCTGGTGCCCCAAATCCCAAAGAAGCTTCAGTATAGCATACTTTCTCATTGGGTACAAGGATTGGCATTCGTTGGGGACCACAAAAGCCAGGACTGGGTAGGTCTTCCAGAGTTACTTTCTTGATTGACATTCTTGTCAAGAGGGAAAGATGAGAGAGAGGAGGTAGACCCCATAGCAGTATCTTCCTGTCTCCCAGTAGCCATTTCTGTCTTTCACACATGTCATCCACTGTTGAGCTTGTAGTCTGCTTGACTCTTAGAAGCTCCACTCTTGAGTTGGAAACTTCCCATTAACTGCTCCGAACAGTTAGGTGTGAGTGTGGACAGGCTTGGAGGTGGGAGTGTGGGTGGGATCAGAGTCTTGCTTTTGCTTTAGCTTTCGCACATGGTCAACTGAAGGTCCCTTATCCCCTGACACTGAAGAAAAGAACAGAAGAAATTTGAAAAGGTTATCCCTGAAAACTGATAGTGAATCCCAAGGAGCAATGCTTTTGGGCAGCTGTGAAGAGGGCGAGGGGCACTTCATGGTGTGTTTGGAGATCATGATGGAATGACACAGAAGCTTGGCGTCTCCATTCTTACACAGGTGGATACACTAGTGTTTAAATTTACTCTAGAATGCACTTTCATAATTTAAAATAGTTGCAGATAACTGAATATTGAAAACCAGAAGCCCTAACCCCACCTCTTCCTCCCCTTCCATTCTTGGAAATCGTTCTCTGGACGTTTTCCTCCATAAATTTTGGCCCTGTGGTTGTGCTCTTCATCCAGCTCATGTGATACCCACTCCCTTCTGTCTGACAGTTGAAAGACTCAACTTTCTTCCCTTCCCCCGGGTCTCTGCCCCTCATCTTCCCAAAGTGGTAACATCACTATAGTGTCCAAGCTGTAATGACTATGCAGACACTATTCTCAGCTGAGCAGGGAAGGGAACCATGGTGGCCTTTTGTTCTTCTGAGGTAAGTGACTACATCTGCTTCTACTCCCATCCAGCCTCTGTCTCCCAGCTCCTCAGCCCTCGGGTGTGCTCTAGCACACAATGGGCTGCTGACTGATTTTTTCCCTGAGTTCCTCTCCCTTTCCTCCTCTATGTGTGTTTTTGTTTTATTTTGTGTTGTAACACAAAACCAGGGCTGACTGGAAGCACGTGGGCATTAGTGTTGGGGTAAGGCTCATCCACTTGTTTATCTTACAGCCCCATGATCAGAGGGTCAAACAGCCCATGATCAGAGGGTCAAACAGCCTTATGAGGCAGCCACCCAGTCTTTGGGAGGTGTTGCTTTTCTGAAGAGACTATTTTCCTATATTCTACTAGGACACCTGTATTGCTGGCTGCCTCGGAGAGAGGCCAGGCAAGGGCCTGGGTTTCCCACAGTCAGTGTATAGGGCCCTGGTTACTCTGATGTTTGTGGCTACTCTCTTGACCCGCACTCTCTGAGCACAAGTCTCCCTCCCTGTTTTCCTCAGAGAGCAAATCTTCTGTTTCCTATAGGAGTAAGAGAGCAGACTGGCTACCTGGTTATCCAGGATGAGTTTGGTGTCACCTGGAAGACTTAACCCTGGAGAACTCCAGTCTTTCTCCAGTTGTGTTGTAATATGAAACTAAGGCTGGTTGCAAGACTGTGGGCATCGCCATTGGCCTCACCCACAGGTTCTCACTTCCATCATCAGAGAGTCAGCCAGCCCCATCTCTCAGCTCAGCTTCCAAATCACCTGGAACCTTAGGGCCTACGTTTCCCCATTGCCCTTAGCTGGATGAGGTGGTTGCTTCCCATCTGTGTAACTCCTCTGAGGCACATCTACCTCTGCCCTTACAAAATAACAGGCACCCATCCACCCACACTCTCTCCCCTATCTGTTGACACTGTTTTCCCACCTTCTCTCAATCCTCCTGATCTTGGTTGGTGGATCTTTTTATTCCTTTTCTTTCATCTTAGATGGAGATGAGGAGAAACTCAGTGTGTGTGCTTATCTTAGCAGAGTGTGGCTTCTTTCCTCCTAGGTTGCTGCAGTTTGATTGTCTCCAGGCTGATGGATGAAGACCCTGAGGATGGGAACCCAGGTAGTCAGCTTAAGGTAGCACCCAGGAGGGAAGATCTGAAGCAAGTCAGGCACAGTGGTACCTCAGCCTCTTCTCATGGTGCTTTAGAGTGAAGGTCTAAGGCTAGAATCACCTGGCAGAAATACATTCTGATGGATCAGCTGAAGAGCTTGGCAGAGACGGGGCCATTTCCTGATGCATCTGTCTGCTCACTGGTGTGATTTCTCCAAGGCCAAGCCAAGGATGCTATTAAAACCCAAACCTTGACATTGGTGATCTTTGTATTATCACGAGTGATTCAAAGCTTCAAATGAAAAAAAAATTACACATGATTTCCAGCAAGTTTTCAAGCCAAGAACACTCTGAACAACCCCCTTCCCTGCCAACTCTGTTGGGAAAGTGAGTGAGGCAGGGAAGGAGTTGGCAGGAAGAAAACAAGAGACTCTGGATGCCCCCAGCAGCAGCCATCCACACTGGCATCTTGACTTCATAAGCCCCATTGCAGCCCAAATTATCTCAGGTTTGGCTTGTCAGTTTGGATAATCTTGGTCCCAGAATGGATTCAGGGGTTCTTAAGTGATCTGGTTTGCTCTTCACGGAGTCTGAATTTGAAGATAATTGCCAGAGCTCTTTTGGCTGTGTAAACTTATCAATTGCCTTTTGAAAAGTCGGCACTAAAATAATCATTCCCATGAGCAAAACCCATTACAAACCTTAAATTCAGGAGCATAAACAAGTGCTTGGGGGACAAGAGCGTGAGATTTCATCATCACCATGCCTGAGAGCTTGGAGGAGCCTTCCTGGAGAGCTGAGCCTCCTGCCCAAGTGGCTTCAGCTGGGTATCATACACTTTAGGAGGCCTTGGGCTGAGGCCCTATGGTTATCTCCCGTGTGTCCCACCATGTGAAGCCTACTGGGCAGAGATGCAGTGGCCCCATGTGCCAGCTTGAGGCTGGCCACTCCCATCTCCTGCCTCAGCATTCATCCACGTCCAGTTTTTTCTTGTGTCACTTTGCCTCATCTTTTTTGAAAGGGACCTTCTTGGGCAGCAGCAGTGCAGGCTGAGACAATCAGTGTGGTAGCAGATGGTACAGGGTGGTGGCTGAATACATCGGAGCCTTGGCTCCTGCTGTTTACCTCAGACCACTCGCCTGCTCCAGGGCTGAGTCCCCTACATGCTTCAGAAAGTTTTGCTTATTTGTTTTTATTTTTATTTTTAAAATTTACTATAAAATATTGCAAATAAAACCATCACACAATAAAACTAACCAGATCAAGACTATAACTCAATGAACTTCTATACAGTTGGAGTAGCCATTCGGAACAGAAATATCATGTTGGATTTTATACTTTTATTATTGGATACATTTTACGTACTTATCCACTACCAGAAACAAAGTCCATGAGCATTAGAACTGGAAAAACAATTAGTCTTATATTATCTTTCACAGCTCCTGTTCATTGCCTATATTAAGTCTTTTCTTATCCCCTAATCTTTGGCCTTTTTTGGTTTCTTTTTTATGCTATACTATACCCGCATGCATAATATGTTTTATATATATATATGACATATATATGACATAATATTATAAATTCTAATCCCATCCATTTTCCATAAATTTTCCAGAAAATTTTATGATTTGATTTTTCTTTAGATTCATATATATAATATAAATATATGCTTATATAAAATAAATATATATTTAGATAATATATAAAAATATAAATACATGTACCAATTTTTCATTTTTTTCTAGAAAACATGTTCCAGAAGGCATACACTTATTCTTTAGGCCCTGGGATTTGTTTTAAAGTAAGTGTTATAACTGTAATTATTTTACAAGTGGAGAATTACATGGACTATTTATATAAATACACTCATTATCTCAAGGCAGGAGAAACTGGATCGCAGATTAAAATTTGGTTCATTAAGTCTCAGGTTCAGAATATACGTATTGCAAGTTTGTGAAATCAACTTTCCTCATTCCAAAGTTCCGTCGTTTGGCCTTGTTCTTCCTGCTTCCTCCCATTGTTCCTGTTTTACTTTTGAGACAATGTCTTCATGCATCTTGGGCTGTCCTCTGTGCTGGGATTATGGACACTCACCACCATAACTGGCCTGCAGTGGGTAAAGTTTTATATCCGCTAAGAATAATTCCATTTATTTCAATGTGAAGAGAGCCCACACAGTTTTTTTTCTCATGATTTTCTTTGAAAGGAGAAGTTGTGTTTGCTGTGTTCTCTGCTCCTCCCTCCCCTGCCTGCCTAGGAGAAGCTGATACAGACCTCTTGACATGTCTTCTACTCCAAGCCATGGCTAATTTACCCTCGTGGTTTTCATCATGGCTATTTTCCATTTTTCTTCCAAAATACTCTAGAAAGATATTCTGGCCTCCAAAAGGACATTCCTGCAACTCCCCACTTGTTGGCATAGCCCCGAGCTAGAATGAGGAGGTCATAGCAGCAGGATAGGGGATTGATCAGCAGGGCCATCTGGGTCACAAGTGCCATGACCTCAATTCAGTGTGACAAGCTTCTAAGCAGGCAATGCTGGGTCCTTATTTATCCTGTGGCTTACCATGGATGCTTTGCTGAGAACTGAGGCTGGAAACCAGAGGCAACAGCTGGTGCACTGTTAGAGGCTGAGTAACAACCTCAGTAAACAATGACTGTAGCTGCTTCCAGTCCCATCTCATACACCCACTTGCCTTGACTATCCTTCAGGTGTCTAAATGTCATCAAATTTCGCTTCCAGTCCCATCTCATACACCCACTTGCCTTGCCTATCCCTCAGGTGTCTAAATGTCATCAAATTTCAAGAAGGTTGCTCTCTGAACCCCTGTTCTGCATGGGGGCGGGGGGTGATTGCTGTCACTTGAGTTCTCTAGGATGAGCCCTGGATTCCTTTTGCTCCACTAATCCCTAAATTTGGCTAGCAGGATGGCACAGATTCTCCCTCCTGGCCATTGTTCTGTTCCATTATTGTTCTCTTGGTGATTGCCTTGTCTCTATTCATAGGACAGTGTCAGAAGTTACTCATCTCATTTTTTCCCATTTCCCATCCCAGACCTCCTCCCACCCCAATCTCTTCTCCATTGCATTTCCCTGAACCATGTTTGTATACTCACAATAGCTGTGCTTCTCTGACTCTCACTAGATCAAATCCCACCCATGTGAGAAAGCCGATGTGTATAATGACACATCTTTTCATGATGCTACTCTGAAAGTCTACATGAGTGACAGAACATTTACAGAAAGCTTCATGGTCAGAGGATTTCATCATAGCCTGCCAAGCCAATCTTCCCAGAGGGCTCTCCAGTGAGCAGCTGGTCAACCTCACTTCCACCTTCCATGCTGACTCATACATTGCTGTGAAGACACACCATGACCAAGGCAACTATTATGAAAGCATTTGATTGGGGCTGGCTTACACTTTCAGAGGTGAGTTAGTGTATTACCATCATGGCAGGGAGCATGGTGGCAGGCAGACATGATACTGGAGAAGGAGCTGAGAGTTCTACATCTGGATCTGTGGGCAGCAGCAAGAGAGATACTGGACCTGGCTTGGACTTTTGAAACCTCAAAGCCCATCCCCAGTAACATACTTCCTCCTACAAGACCACATCGCCTAATCCTTCTCAAGTAGTGGCGCTCTCTTGTGAATAAGCATTCAAATAGATGAGCTATTGGGACCATTCTTATTCAGACCACCACATCCACTATAACCTGTTTAGCAAATACAGCCTAACTTAACAGAGAGAAGACTGTAACATCTGCTCCTTTCTCATCTCCTTAGAGCCTATTCTCAACTCCAAAGGGTGATGTTTCTGGAATCTTAGCCTATTTCCCTATTTTAAAAAATTCCTGGGGCTTGAGAGATGGCTCAGCAGTTAAGAGCACTGGCTGCTCTTCCAGGGGACCTGGGTTCAATTACCAGCATCCACATGGCAGTTCACAACTTTCTGTAGCTCCAGTTCCAGGGGATTCAATACTGTTATACAGACATATATGCAGGCAAAACACCAAATATACATGAAATTAAAAATAAATAATTTTTAAAAATTTCCAGATAAAAATTTTTTTAAAAGCAGCTTTCTTCCATTCTGGAGAAAAGGAACAAATTACAAGCTGGTTCAGTCATCTGCCTGCCCTGTCCTGCCCTTTGCTCTCTCCCTATAAATCAGAGCTTAGTAAAACACATCTTCTGGAACAAGCCAGGTGCTCGGAGCCTGTATTTTGTGAACTGTGGGTTCCCCAGCATACCTTCTCCTCATCTTTTTCTTTAGAACTCCACTCAGATGTCCTCTCAGGTAGAAAGTCATCCTCTTGCTAGCTCAGTGAAGGCTTGGTGCACTTGTCCCGTGCACTGGTGAGTTCACAAGCTGTGAGAGAGCAGGATTGGTGTCATTTTCACGTGGGTCCACTGTTCTAGATGCAAGTCAGGCCATAGACAATGGAAAGATCCAAATGATGACCTAGACAACAGGTGGCTGTCACACAGGCAATCTTGTCTCTAAAAGGGCTTAAGTGATTTTGTGCTTTGAAATCTTTAGCCATGTTACTGTGGAAAAGAAAGCATAATTTATTCCAGTGTAAAAGATCTTGTAAAATATCATGCACCACTGAAAAGCTGGAAGGGACTAGTTGGTGATGTGAGGAGGAACAGGTAATGGCTGGTCTCAGTGAGGCCAATTCACTTTGCCTGGTCCTGTGTTGACTGTGAAGGCTTGGGTTCATTATTTTGATAAGGAAACAGTTTCAAAACTTTGGGATTTGTGCCACAATTACATATTACACTTGTCATTTCTTAGTCTGTATAAAAGCAAAATTAAGAGTCAAGGTCTAGCAGTGTTGAGGTTGAGGAGGCTTCCCTCCCCTATTCTTTTTGCCTTAGAGTTAAGATGTACACTCCAAAATGGTGTTGATAAAGAGACTCAGTTGTCAGACATTTTGGGATATATGATCTTCATTCCTTCTAATGTATGGACTAAGGACATTAATAACTGTGGATGTGATCAACTTCTGGCTCCATTAAAGACCTATCTGGAAGAAGAAAATTTGGGGACTGCATAATTCTCAGTAGCCTCTTTGCAGATTTCTCATCTCCCCAAATTATTCATGCTTTAGTTCCCTTCTTGAATCCTTTGCCTCACTCAGGTTCAGTCTCATAATTTGTGAAGCCCTGTGCAAAAATTATTAAGAACTTTTAGATAGCCACAGCAGAGCATTAAATGAAACATGGGTACTTTCTGAGTGCTGGGCACTGTGTGTCAGTCAACTTGAACTGTGTGTCCATGAAGCTGGCTCTGCCTTCACTCATATCTCTCATTCAGTGAAGGAATTCTCTATGCCAGGCTCTGTGCTCAGCCCCAGAGATAAAGCTTTCTAGTAATAGTAATGACCACACATATAGTGGTAATGACAGTGAGGACAAAGCTAGCAGACATCACTGAGCAGAGTCATTGCTAGTGACTGCACTGTGTGTGGTACATGAATCACCTCTATTATTCCTCAGGCTGTTCTAAAATGGGGAGTCTTTGTGGGACCGTGAGAGCTAGCTTGGTTCCCGGTTGAACTAAGGCCCTTGTCACTAGCACAGCCTCCCATAGATTTGTGGCCATCAGTCATGTAAGGGCAATGCCTCAAGTCCCTTCACAGGTAGATGATGTGACCTATGATCACATAGGCTCAAGACAGATCTCCATTTTAATGAGGTACCTAAAGGCCTGGAAGGCTTAGCCCATAAGCTTTCCTTCCCAGACACTCCTCCCTGCAAAAGGTATTTACCCTCAGGCCCGCTTTAAGAAGTGGGGTACGGTTTTACTCATCCACTTTCCGCCATGACAATGAATGCCTTAAAACCATGGACGGCCTCTTTTCATCAAGATCCTTTTCATCAAGATCCTCTTGATGGCAAGATCCATCAAGCCATGGAGAAGGCCTTCACCTATAGTACCACCATCTAATCTCCTGTAGGAGGCCTCTCTGCACTGTTAGCCATGGCCAACACCAATCCTGAGCCCAAGCCAACTGCTGACAAGCCAAGGACTTTCCCAGTGGGACCAGCTGGACCCCTCTTTCCCCCCCCCTGCCCTGGGCCAGATCCAGCCCATAGCCTGCACTCTGCTCTCAGCTCCTTTGTGGCTCCCAATGGTGCCTGGGTGCCTGAGAGCCTGAGAAGCAGACGGCCCTGGCCTTGTTGCAGGCCCAGGGACCTCTGAACCAGCTCCAGCTGTCCCACTCCTCAGACTGCACTTCCACACCTCAGGAGTGTCGTCCCCTGACTTCCCTATGACCTGACACCTGCCTGGAGATGGCTTGGGGAAAACGCAGTCAACTTCCCTGGTCCTACCTCCCTGAGTGGCCGAGCACTGTGGCAGAGCAGACACAGGATCAATAACCCTATAAGACTTGTTTCAGACAGCCTTATCTTATTCAAAGCTAATAGTAATGTGGCAATGGAGTTGGGTTTAAGAAACCATGATTGTCTTGTGAGGTTTTGGCCGTTGTTAAGTTTGTATACACTCTTGTTCTTCACAAGAGTATTCTTCCTACTCTGGCTCCCTGAGTTTCTCTAGAGGATGCTTTATATTTACCATCCTCTCCTATCCCTCAAAGCCTCTTCCCAGCATCCTCTGAGCCCATCCTATCTCAGCTCATGGATCCCTCTGTTCCCCTCCCAGATGGTGTGATGGCTATTCTTGGTTGTCAACTTGACTATATCTAGAATGAGCTACAATCCAGCAATAGAGGGTACACCTGTGAATCAGATCTTGAGGCTGGAAGGCCCATGCCTTTAATCTAGATCTTGAGGTACACCTTTAATTTGGGTCATACCTTCTGCTGGAGGCCTGTATATGGACAATGGAAGAAGAAGAGATTTGTTTGGGCATTGCCTGTTTGCACTCTCTTTGCCAGTACATTCATTGGAGCCTACTTCTTCGGGATTCCAGCATATACAGACCAGCAGAAATACCCAGCCTCAAGGGACTGGGCAACTACTAGATTCTTGGACTTTCCATTCACAGCTGGCCATTGTTGGACTGCAGCCTGTAAGTCATTCCAATAAATTCCATTATATATATATATTCCATAAGTTCTGTGACTCTAGAGAACCCTGACTAATACAGACAGTAAGTCTCAAGCAGACTGATTGACTTTCATGTGTTGCAGCCACTATCCAGCACTACAGCCTTTTCTTAGGCTCACCTTATAAGTGTGACTTTACTGAGTCAAGCCTGAAAAGAATTGCTATTGTTTCAGCTATTCTATTCTCACCACTGTAGGGTTCCTTCTCAAGCCACGCTCAGACATCTCCTAAGTGTCTCTATCCATCCTTGGGGATAAATGGAACGAGCTGGTGCAAGCTCCCAGATCTGTGCTTCTGGTCCCCAGGACAGCCTCTTACTCTTTCTAGAACATTTGAAGGATATTTTCCTTGACCAGATCTCTATACAATTATGCCATAAAACTGAAGTGGAAACTTAAGGGTTCTTTGGAAAGTCAGTTGGATGGGGTTTTGCTGGAGCAAACATGTGAAGGAGTGTTTAGCTAAAGCGGACACAGGAGAAAGGATGTTCCGCTAAAGCAAGCATGTGAGAGGACATGTGATGAAGGAGTCTTCACTAATGACACGCATGTATTGGTCTGACTTACATTGTGTAGTTGAGCTGCATTTGTTGGGACTCCACAGAGAAAAATGCACCAAAGAACTTCTGGTGGTGTGCTGCAGCTTTTTTGCCACTTCTGTGGACTCAGGATGATTGACAGAGTGATGTCAGCTGAGATAGACATATGTGCTGAGGCAAGACCCGTGGAGAACACGTGATGTTTGGAGAGAGTATAAAAAGGACTCAGCGGACAGTGACAGAGGGCATTGAGCTTGGCTTGCTTATAGAGCTGGTTGTGTAACGCTTGTGGGTCTCGTGTCTTCGCTGATCTTCACTTCCCTGAGAGAGGTACAGTTGAGAACTTTTCCTGGTGTTCCATGTTAGAAGGAGCTAAAAATATGCAGGTTACTTGGGTGGCAAAGGTTATAAATTTGAAATGATACCTTGCTAGCAGGTACTGCTGGAAACACCTAACCAGAGGGCAGAAGTTGAGAAGAAAATGACTCATTTGTATGAAGAATAGTACAAAGCATGGAATTTCCTCACATTAATGGTATGATGATTTTCCTCCAATTTTTTATTTGCTTCTGCCAAATGAAGGAAAAGGAAGAAGAGGAAATGCTCCCCCAGTCTTCCGAAGGTTCTTTCTCATCACCAAGGAAGAAGACAGGTACATAGATGTCTCCAACAACTGTAAAACCTAGTTCAGGAGGGCTTCTAATACAGATTCATTTGCATCCTTGGGAATGTTTCCCTAGCTTTGAGGAGACTTGCCTTTAAGATGAAATACAGGGTGATTTAGAAAGGGACTGTGATAATTCAGTTTGTCTGTCTAAAAATGTTTTGGCTAACAATGGAGTGCATATTCCACAGTGGTCCCATGTGATTGTGAAGAAGGTGGGAAAAACCTATGACTTAGTGATACTCTAGCCTTGTGATGATGTCTCTCCTGTGTTGTGGTGCTGGTGTAAACAACATCACACTGTCCATCATAAAAGCATAGTACACTTATATGTGGAACATAATACTTGATAATGTTGCCAGCTTACATATGTACTTGTGTCATTATTAGTATAGTTGCATTTTTTAAAATGTTAGGGAAAAATGTCCTTGAGCATGTCCTTCAGGAGCCATTCTTGAAGAAGGTGTAATCGCAGAAAGGAACTCTTGCTATATGTTTGGACACTGATGACTTTCCAGGGGCACAAGATGTAGAGATGTGGGACAATGGTGTTGATGACCTTGGCACTCTGAGCCTAAGCTAATTTTGTTTATTTGAACTTCTAACACAATGCTTAAAAGTAAATAAAGCGAATTTTAGACATGTCATGCCACATTGCCTAGATGTAATAAGCCATATCTCCTCAGAAAACATTTCTTATGTTGTAGCGAATTGCATGTTCTCTGCAGATATGGCCTCATTGCAACTTGCTTGGGTTTAGAAGACACTTTTGCCTGGCATGCAAGAGCCCTCAGATTAGGTACAGCATTCTCTGCATATTTGCTTTGGCCTATGTTCTAAACTGGTTCCTCTGTCAGACCACTTGGGGTTCTGATTTGCTGCCTGTTCTGAAATCTGGGCTCGGATTGCCCTTCTGTCTTTGTTGGGCATACCTGGTGCTGGTGAGGTGGAATTTTTTTTCAACTTGACATAAGCCAGGATCTTCTGGGAAAAAGGAACTTTAATTGAGAAAACGCTTCCATCAGATTAACCTGTAGGCAAGTCTTCGAGGTATTTTCCTGATTGATGATTAATGTTGGGGACATTGCTTCACTCATAAAATTACTCATAATCTTGCATAAAATAATTTTCAGGCTATGTGTTTAAGGTACAGGATGAATAAATGAGTTTCCTGTTTAGATTTGGGCCTCACCCCTGCAAGCTCAGGATTTACATATAAGTATTCAAAAATCTGAAAAAAAAATCAACCAAAATCTGAAACCCTTTGATATTTCAAGCATTTTGGATACTACTCAACTTATGTCATTCAGTCAAAGGGAAGAACTTCAAGAAACCTCATGAAACCACTGGGGCCAGATAGCTCTCCTCTCTTTCGTACATATATTAACTTAAAATGAGGAGCTGGAGTGATGCTCAGGTTGAGTGAGTGACATGTTTGAGAGGAGCACAGGGTGAGAGGACCACAGATTCTCTGAGAAGTGAGGTGCTTACATATAAGTCCCAGATTGGGGCATGTTTGTCCTGATTTCACCTCAAGACTTAGGAGTACAGTGAAATGGCTGGCTGTTCCCATCAGGTCTCTTTGACTCTGTGATCCTCTACTGTGCTGGCTAGTGTCTTTCTGTCCTAGTACCTGAACCACAGTGCTCATTATCTATCTGTGTGTATCTGTGTATGTGCTTTTTCTTTGTGGTTCCAGGCTTTGCCTCTTCCCTTGCAGATTCAGATCTGAGAGTTGGGCTCAGGAGCCTCTCCTTGAACGTATTGGCCACATTGCTTGCTCTAAGCTTTGTCAACTCCAATGCCTAAGGCAGATTGCTGTCTGATAATGATGGTCCTCAGAATGTGGGTGCTCTGTGGGGAAACAGAAGGACCTGAATTGGAGGAAGAATAGTGGCAGACATGGTGCTGGAGGAATACATCCTGATATATCTCTCAGGGAGAGAGACTGAGTCTGGCATCTGCTTTTGAAACCCCAAAGCCTGCCCCCCCAGTGACATACTTCCTCCAATAAGGCCACACCTCCTAATTCTTTCAAACAGTTCCACTTCCTGGTGACTAAGGATTCAACTACGAGCCAGTGGAGACCATTCTTTTTCAAACCACCACACCGTTCAAAAACATAATGGTGGATAAATCATAGACTATGTGCTTTACCAACAATTTTCTTAAGAAATCTCAGTTATTTCTTTTATGCTCCCCCAAATTCTTACATCTTCTGACCATTGGTTAACTCCAAAGCCCCTTACCTATTTTAAAAATTGATTTTTATTCTTTGAATGTTTCATATATGCATTCAATGCATATTGATGGTATCCATCCACTACTCCCCCCAACTCCACCCAGTGTCCCCATTTAGTCTCCCCGACTTTATTGCTTTTAAATTTAAAAAAATTGTTAATAACTCCCTGAGTCTAGTCAGTGCTGTTCATATGCACATGGAGCATTCAGTGGGACATGAGCAACCTGCCAATGAGCACATTCCCTTCCTCACCAGTCATTGACGGCCAGTAGCTCCTCTTACAGGGGTGGGGCCCCAGGGACCTTGCACATCCATGCTGGACTTTTGACTGGCTTGATTCTTGAGCAGGCCTTGTGCAGATAACCACAGATGCTGTTCTTTCATGCCTTCTGTTTTAGTTCCTGCCTCCAGGTTTTAGCCCTGCGTTAGCTCCTGCTCTGACTGCCTTTAGTGATAGGTTGTGTTACCTGGAATTATAAGATGATATAAACCCTTTCCTCTCCAAGTTACTTTTGGTCATGGTCTTTATCATAGTGATACAAACTTAATTAAGACAATATTGGTACCATCTCATGGATTTTGCTGTGTCAGACTTAACTATGTGTTTTGGGGAGGACTGTAGTGGTATTTGAAGTTTGGGCTGGAAAAGCTGTAGTGTACTCAGAGCTCAGTGGGCTGTTTTGTGGATTCTTGGAAGGTAAGAATGCTGAGAGCAATGCAGACTATTGAGGTCTGGCTTGTGAAGTCTCAGAGGCAAGTAAAGACTCTATTAGGGTTGTTTGAGTGATGTTTTGAATTAAGAATGTGTGATCTGGTTAGCTGGGATTGAAGAATCAATTGTGATTAACAAGAGGCCAGCACCACTGAAGTGAAACCTTTGCTTCACTGGGACAATTGATACTGCTTATCTGGAGCTGAGAAATTATTGGTGATTAAGAAGAGACCAGTGTCAGGTGACATCTCCTGGGGGTATTTGCTCAAGGTCAGCACATGGAAGCTGTGGTTCAGAGGGAGCCAAGGCTGCATCTCAGGCTGGCAGATGAATTTGGTAATATGTAGGAATCACCCAGGTGGTACTGGGTTTGAAGGCATGAAGGGGTCATGGAGAGCAGATGAGGCTTATCACTGTGTGGCGGGACTGGAGTCTGGGGAGAAGCCTAGAGAGGCTATGGGTGAAGATACAGGCTCAGTTGTAGAGAAACCTTTCAGAATATTGGAGATAGTGGTACCATGGGATGACTACAAAGAACAGCAGCAGCTGTCAAGTGGCCAGCCTGAGCCTTTAAGACGACTGGTGTGTGCTGTAAACAACAGAGCTGGAAAAACAGAGCTCTTTGGAGCCCAGAAGACCATGAGTCCCACATGTTAGACAAACTATTTACATTGTTAGAATTTAGTTTTGCTTTGCTTTGATGTGTCTGTACCTTGCTTCTTCTTCACTGGAGTAAGAAAATCACATCACTTATTTTTGATTTTACAGGAACTCATAGTTATTCCTGGATATTTCAGAGAGAGACATACACACTTTGAACTTTTAAAGAAACTTTAGATATTTTAAAGAGATTAAAAATTTTAAGTGTTTCAAGTTTTAAAGACTGGGACTTTTAAAGTTATTTATATTTTATGTTGCCATATGAATATCAGTATGAGATACTGGGGATAAAAAAGGAAGGAAAGATTATGGTTTAACGGTGATGTGCTTGTGTCTTAAGTTGACAAGAGGTCCCCTGTTCTTTTGTTTGTCAACTTGACACAGACTCAGAGCTATTTGGCTAAAGGAACCTTAATTTAGAAAGTGCCTCTGTCAGTTTGTTATGCCTTTTCTTGATTGATGATTGATATGAGAGGGCTAGTTAACTGGGGATGGTCTTGGATTGCACAGGAAAGCAGTAAGACTGAATTAGCCATGGGAAACAAGCCAGTAAACAGCATTCATCTGTGGCTTCTGCTTTCGTTCTGGCTGGCCTAGGACTCAAGAAATCTGCCTGCCTCTGCCTCCCAAGTTCTGGGACTTAAGTCGTGTGCCACCACTGCCCAGTTCTCTGCTTTAGTTCTTTTGTTTGTTTGTTTGGTTTTGGTTTTTTTTTTTTGAGACAGGGTTTCTCTATGTAGCCCTGGTGGTCCTGGAACTCACTCTGTAGACCAGGCTGGCCTCGAACTCAGAAATCTGCCTGTCTCTGCCTCCCAAGTGCTGGGATTAAAGGCGTGTGCCACCACTGCTGGCTTTTGCTTTAGTTCTTATCTCTAGGTTCTGACCTTGAATTTCTGGCCCGACTTCCTAATAATGATTGTAGGCTTAGATTTTTCAAAACCTACTTTAATAAGGGTTCTCAAACACTTCACCTCCCCACCCCCTCCTTCTAGCCCACTGTTCAAATGCAGGGAGAAAAGATGGTAAATGGGACAAGGGGGTGTGAACCTGTTTAGGAGTAGTTCTTTGGGGCGATTCTAATCCCTGTTTGTCAGGATACCAGCAGTCCAGTTCAAATAATAGCTATTAGAAAAACTGGGCCTAAGCCTCGTTTTTTAAAATATGTTGTATAAGCATAATGCCTATCTAAGAGTAACAAAATTAATTTTAAATTTTGTATCAATATACAAAAATTTATTTCAATGAAACCTGTATCAATATATAAATTCTGTACCAATGTAAGAAAATAAAATTTTAATTCTGTATCCAAATGTAAAGATTTCTATCAATCTAAAAAACATGAATCAGCAACAGTGGCACGATCATCAGAAACCACCAGGCCTCCCTTGAATCAGTACAGGTCAGTGGAGTGACCAAGACCAGCTGGGATTTCTCTGCTGTGCCTCTCTGAACAAAGTGAAGATCAGTGAAGAGGCAAGATCAACAAAGAATCACACAGCTAGCTATGTAAGCACCCTGTCACTGTCCATTGAGTTCTATATCTATTTTCTTCAAATATCACGTGTCCTCTCCCGGGTCTTGCCTCAGCAAAACATCACTTGAATCTGCATCACATGACTCATCCAGAAATTTCCACTTCAAATGATAGACTCTGATTTAGAAGGAAGCCAAATAAATCCTCTCCTCCCCAAGTTGCTTTTGGTCCTTGCAACAATAGAAATGTAACCAAGACAGCAAGCCACAGGCACGTCACATCCAGAAGCCAGCATTTCATGGCTCTCTCTACATTTTCTAGTGTTCACATTTTTTTTTCTGCTCCCTTTTCCTGCAAGTTCCCCGAGCCTTGTGTGGTGGGAAGGTGTTGTCGATGTCCCTTCCATAGCTCAGTGCTGAGAGTTACTTGTAATCAGAACCTTGCACATTCTGAGTTGTTAGAAAAGAACTATACTTTCATGTTCCAAAATATGTATGAGTCTCCCAACACTGCTGAAACCAATCGTCATGCACTCAGGCTTAAAACAACACACATTCGTTCTCCTACTGTTCTGGAGGTCTGACTCTAAAGTCAAATTATTGGCAGGACTGTATTGCTTCTGAGGCTTCAGGGGAGAATGTTTTTAGTGCATAGAACCAATATACAGAGGAGAACCTTCAGTTGGGTGAACTTTCCCCTCAAAGAGTTGACTCTTAAACTGGAAGTTACTGGTATCTTGAATGGACAGGTATGCTTTCCCCCTATGAGTAGAAGTGGGGATTCAGAGTTAGGTTAAAATGTAGACAGATGATACTATTATATGATAGATTTTCTCCTTGTAGCTTAGAAAATTCTGCTTCATTTACACTGCCAATTGTCCTTCCCAATTGTATTGCTTGGTGCAAACATAGTCATTCCTGCAGTTGTTGGCAAGTGCTTCTTTCATGTGAGGTTTTGCCAATAATAACTAGTATTGTTTTATTTTTTGGCAACTTGAAAACTTCTTGTTTCTATAAATAGCATTTATATGTTTAAGAGAAGGCAAATTATTCCTTCCATATAATTTGAAATATTTTTCAGTACGATAAGCATTTCTTAGTTATTTCTTCTCTGTTTTTAGAAAAGTTTATACATCTTTATTTTCAGATTTTTAAAAATTCTGTTCTTTTCCTATTCTTTGGCAATTGGACTGTGGCACAGAAAATGAGGTGGAGGGCATTACCTTTCTGATACTCCTTTTGGGAAGGGGCAGCCATATGGTCTCCTTATACACTGTGGTTGTAGGCAGCAATGGTGGATTGAGCCTCCAATCCTGGTTCATGAGGTCTCTCAGGGAATGGAAGCCACAGTAACATGGCATCTCTCTCTCTCTCTCTCTCTCTCTCTCTCTCTCTCTCTCTCTCTCTCT